>CP097506.1:13411538-13474671 GCA_023547065.1 Musa troglodytarum
CGACGAGCTACTTACGCTCGCACGGAACATGGAGGCCTCCCGATCGATAGCCCGCGTCACAGAGGAGGCACTACAAGAGGAGCACCGACGTGTCGAGGAATGGGCAAAGAAGACGATCACTGAATACAAGAAGTCACTCGGCTTCAAACTCGATTTGCAGAGATCAAGCCAGGCGACCTACGAGTTCAGTTACCGGGTGGCACTCGCTTGCTTCCATGCCAAGTACCCGAACCTGGTGTTGGAGCTCGACCCCTTCATAGATCTCCTTGAGGATCGGATGGTGGACATGCCCGATGAGGTCCCCTTCAACGATAGCTCGATGGATCTTCCTCCAGGCTAGGGAGTTAGGGATGCACCTTTCCTTTTGATTTTGGTCGGGCCGAGTTGCAGTTTTGTAAGGCTCGAACCGATCATAGTGTAAAAACTTTACTTATATGAATGCAAAGTTTTTTTAGTACAAACGCGAGGTTTCAAGGATAAATTTTTCTCAAGTTTGACATATTCCAGGTCCTTGGTAGGTGGGTCCTATTCATGGTCTCGAGGCGACAAGTACCTTCTCGGACCATGTCATAGACCCAATAGGGGCCTTCCTAGTTCGGGGATAATTTTCCTCTAGCTCGGGTTGGATCGCTCACCTCGGTTTTTTGAAGGATCAAGTCTCTGACCCGAATTTGTCGTGGGCGGACCCTTCAATTATAGATTCGGGCTATCACTTTCTTATACGCCAAAGCATGCAGGTGGGCCTCGGCTCTCAGCTCGTCGAGGAGGTCAAGTCCAACTCGGAGCCTGAGTTTTGAAGTTTCTTCACCGAAGTTTGCTACTCACAAGGTTGGAAACACAATTTCGGGGGGAAGGACGGCCTTGGTCCCGTACGCGAGGCTGAATGGGGATTCTCCCGAGGCCGTCTTTGGGGTGGTTCGAGATGCTCACAAGATGCTCAGGAGCTCTTCCACCCAAGCCCCACTGCTTCACCCACCCTCTTCTTCAATCCTTCGAGGATTACCCGGTTCGTGATCTCGGCGAGGCCGTTGGTCTGGGGGTGGGCGACCGAACTAAACTTTAACCGTATCCCGTATGATTGGCAGTAGGCCTTGAACCTTACGTTGTTGAACTGGGTCCCATTGTTGGTTATGATGGTCCTCGGGATCTCGAAGCGCGTGAGGATATTTTTTCACACGAAACTCTCGACTTGTTTCATGGTAATGGATGCTAGTGGTTCGGCCTCGATCCACTTAATGAAATAGTCGACCCCGATTATGAGGAACCAACGTTGGCCCGAAGCTTTGGAAATGGGCCGAGAAGGTCCATGCCCCATTGTGCGAAGGGCCAGGCCACGTTGATTGGGGTGAGGGGCACCGTCGGTTGGTGTTGGACCCGAGCATGGAGCTGGCACTGTTGACACCATTGTACGTAAGATAAAGCATCTTAGCATAGCATTGGCCAATAAAACCCTTTGTCTAAGTATCTTGAAGGCCAAGGCCCGGCCTCCAATGTGCTCCCCACATATTCCCTCGTGAACTTCGACGAGGACTGTCTCGGCTTCGGGTGAGGATAGGCAACGGAGCAATGGTAGAGAGAAGGCTCTTCGGTACAGCTTGCCCTCGATCTCTACATACCATGCTTGGGCCCGTCTGAGCGAACAGGCGGCCGACAGGTCATTAGGTAGCTTGCCCTTCTCTTTGTACTGAAGGATTTCTTCCATCCAATTTGGGGTCGCCTCCATCGTGTTGATGTCCGAGACCGGTAGGGTCGGCGCGAGGAGGATCTCGGTTCTCTTCGGGGGTTCCCCGGGTGACTGGTTGGAGGCCAGCCAAGCTAGTGCATTGGCCTAGATGTTCTGAGTCCACGGTATTCTTGTGATCGCTAGACGGTTGAAGTGAACCGAGAGTCGCCGAACTTCGGCGAGGTACTAGGCAATGGTCGGTTCTCGGGCCTCGTAGGTACCGTTGATGTGGCCTGCCACCAGTTGGGAGTCGATAAAGGCTTCTAGGTTTTGTACCTGCATCTCGAGGACGAGGCGTAACCTCGACAGCAGGGCCTCATATTCGGCTTCGTTGTTGGTGGCCTTGAATTTTAGGTGAAGTGCGTGCTCGTAGGTTTCTCCACTCGGGGTCTTGAGGATAATCCCCACTCCTGCTCCTCCCGATGTTGCGGACCCGTCAATGTACAAGGCCCAGGCCAGCGGGATCGACTCCTGCGCAGTCGTATCATTCTCGGGGGTCAGTTCAGAAATGAAATTAGTCAATACTTAGGCCTTTATGGTCGTCCGGGGTGCATATTGGATGTCGAACTCCCCGAGCTCCATCGACCATTTGAGCATCCGACCCAAGACGTCGAATTTAGAGAGGATTTGGCGGAGTGGCTAGTCGAATACTACTTTTATCACGTGGGCCCGGTAGTAGGGCCGTAGCTTCCGGGCTATCACGATCAATGCCAGCGCCAATTTTTCTATTGGCAGGTAGCGCTCTTTGGGCCTAGCGAGGATATGGCTGATGTAGTAGATGACCTGCTGCGTGGCTTGGTCCTCCTTAGTCAGCACTGAGCTAACTACATGTTCCGAGGCTACCAAGTGGAGGCTCAGAACCTCGCCTGGGTTGGGCGAGCCGAGCCGGGGCAGCTGTCCGAGGTAGACCTTTATTTTGCCGAAAGCTTCCTCGCATTCCAAGGTTCATTTGAAGTTGTCCGCTCAACATAAGGCCCGAAAGAACGAGAGGCATTTGTCTCCTGAGCATGACACAAATCTCCCAAGTGCTGCTAGCTTTCCTGTGAGGCGTTGCACATCCTCTACCAAGCGTGGAGATTGCATCTCCATTATAGCTTGAACTTTCTCCAGGTTGGCGTCTGTCCCTCTCTGGTGGATGACGAAGCCGAGGAACTTTCCTGACCCGACTCCAAAGGCACACTTCGTCGGGTTGAGGCACATGTTGAATCGTCTGAGACTCCGGAAGGTCTCTGCTAGGTCGGTCAGATGGGTTGTTGTCGACCTGCTTTTGACAATAATGTCATCGATATACATCTCCATGTTTCTCCTAAGTTGGGACTTGAACACCTCATTGACCATCCTCTGATAGGTGGCTCCTGTGTTCTTTAATCCGAAGGGCATGACTTTGTAACAGTAAACCCCTTTGTCGGTGATAAAGGTAGTGTGCTCTCGATCTTGCAGGGCTATGCAAATCTGGTTGTAGCCCGAGAATACGTCCATGAACATAAGGAGCTCATGGCCCGTGGTTGCATCGACTAGCTGGTCTATTTACGGGAGTGGATAACAATCCTTGGGACATGCCCGATTAAGATTGGTGTAGTTGACACACATCCTCCAACTTCCATTGTGTTTTTTAACGAGGACTACATTAGACAACCACCAAGGATATTTTACCTCGGTTATGAACCCGGCGTCGAGCAGGCGGTCTACCTCGTGGCTGGTCACCCGTTGTTGCTCCGGGGCGAATCTTCGAGGCTTCTGTTTGACTAGGCGGGCCTCGGGATGGATGTTCAGGTGATGTTGAGCCACCCTGGGGTCGATCCCCGGCATGTCCTTCGGGGACCAGGCGAAGACATCGGCATTGCATCTTTAAAACTCCACGAGTTGGACTTGGTCAGCTTATAGGAGCGTAGACCCAACTTTGACAACTTGGTCCGGCCGATCGTCCCTCAGGGGAACTTCGACGAGCTTCTCCATCGGTTGCGAGTGCGTAGGAGCTTTCGGGTCATCCCGAGGGTCGAGGTTGGCTGGCTCGGGTCGTATCCTCTTTGGCATGGACACGATCGTCAAATAGTATCTCATGGATTCCTTGGGATCACTATGCACCATCCTGACTCCTGACGAGGTCAGGAATTTCATGGCCCGATGGTAGGTGGAGACGATCGCCCTTATCCTGTTGAGCGTCAACCGTCTGAGGATCATGTTGTACGCCAAGAGTAGGTCGAGTACAATGAAGGTGACCATCACCGTCTTTGTTCTCGGCTCATTCCCTATGGTGACAGGAAGGGAGGTCGTCCCGAGGGGGGAGATCGACTCTCCTGTGAACCTGGTAAGTGCAGTTGCCATAGGGGAGAGATCGCTGTCCACAAGTCCGAGCTTCCTAAAGGCGTCCAGGTATAGGATATCAGCGGAACTCCTAGTGTCAACTATCACCCTCTTCACCCTGGCGTTGGCTATGTGGATCGAGACCACCAGGGCATCATCGTGGTCCGAGAACTCCACCTCTTCCGTGCCGGATGTAATTTCTTTTCTTAGAACGTGGTCTCGGACGCTTCTCCACCGTGCTCCATGCGTACACCTTCCTTTCGATGGAACTGCTACCGTCGGAAGTCGGTCCGTCGATGATGACATCGATTTGTCTTTCGACCGGACCCTTCAGCCAAGGTGGCGACTCCCTCAATTTTTTGAGGAAGCGCTCGAGATGCCCTTGTCGAATTAGCTCCTCGATCTGGTTCTGTAGGTCACGGTAGTCCTCCGTGTCATAGCCGTAATCTCGATGGAACCTGCAATACTTAGATTGGTCTTTGTTAGTGGCCTTCACTGGGTTGGGCTCCCGCAGGAGCCCCTTCTCTCGGATTTGGAGGAAAATCTCGGTTCGAGAAGCATTCAGGGGGGGCCTCGGGCGTAGCGGTTCGGGTCGGTCGGGCCTTCTTCGGGATGGTTCGGGGAGTGACCTCAGGGCCGCTGTTTGGGTGAAATCTATCCGAGGCCTTTTGCTGTCCTCACGCTTTCCTACCATCAACGCTTCAGCGGCAATGTGCTGGTTAGCTTACTGAAGCATCTCGGGGACTGTGGCGGGCAGTCTCTCGACCAAGGACCAAAAGAGCTTGGAGGGGTGAAGCCCCATTAGAAAGCCTGCATGACAAGAGACGGGTGAGCCTCGGGTATCCCTCTAGCCTCGGCGGTGAAGCGTGCGATGAACTATGAAAGTGGCTCACCGTCTCGTTGGGCTAGTGCGAGAAGGGTGGCCACAGATGGTTTAGATTGCATGCTGGCCAAGAAGTTTTGCTCAAGCTCCCTTGCGAGTTGATCGAACGAGGAGATGGAAGCAGGGGGGAGGCGGTTGAACCACATTCGAGCTGGTCCCCTGAGAGTGGTGGGGAATGCCCTGCACATCAAAGCGTTAGAGGTTCCGTAGAGAGCCATCTGGCCCAAAAGGCGGCGACGTGTTCTGTAGGGTCGGATCTGCCATCGTACACCTCAAGGGCTGAGACCCTGACATTGAGAGGGACTAGCTTGTCTTGGATTTCGGGGGTAATAGGGGATGCTCCTGAGACGTCATCCCTGACCTTCCCCTTAGTCTTGCGAAGCTCTCTTTGGAATTCGTTCAGACGCCGATTCACGAAGTTAAGTTGGGCTCTGAATGTGCCATCGGCCGAATCAGTGGACACGGTGTCGTACTTAGGAGGCGGCATGTCGAACAGGCGAAGACCAAGGACGTTGGGTTCGGGAGTCACTCCCTGACCCTCGGGATGCTCTTTGGCCTCCTACAGTCGCTCGCATGTAGCTGGGCTCGCCGGGGGATCGTCGAGAGGCTCTGGGACATATATGAACGAGCTCGGCGCTTGGGGGCTCACGAGGCGCACGAGCTACAGGATGAGGGGGACGACCGTTTGTATCATCCTGGTCAGAGTTTAGACCTACCTTGATAGGTCATGGAACGCCTCGGGCGAGACGGCTGAGGGTGTTAGGGCGTTCCCTGGGGGTGATAGCCCGAGATCGTTGAACAATCGCCAATAGCATTTTGGGGTTTGGGTCAGGGCGCCTCCTTTGAATTGGGTAGCGGAGGTTGGTCCCGAGGTGGAGATGGGGGCAGCTGGCTGCCCTTCGATCGGACGGACCTCCGGGTTGGTCATGTGACACTCCTACGAAATCGGCCCTCCTTTTAGCGCTAAAAATATTGTGGAACAAATGTGGCCACTGAATGACGCGTCGGGTTGGCCTGGTCTAGTCGCCGAAATCGCAGGGTGCCTGGCTAGATTCTGAGGTAGGAGCGAGCTGTTGGTGCTCTGCCGATCCGATTCCTGCCAAAAAGGCTTGGGTCAGGTTTTTCCCGACTAGGTCCCTTCAATGCTAAAGTTAGCTCTCCTTTTTCCTCGGATGTCGGGGATAGCCTGCTCTATGCGTCACTGTCCCGGGATTTCGGGAACAGTCGCTCCATGCATCGCCGTCCCGGCATTTCGAGAGCGGGTGCTCTGTTCGAGTTCGAGTGACGTGGCTGTGTGAGGGCATCGTCACATCCGACCCGGGATGACGGGTCGGATGTGGCGACGCACGTGAGGTGGCCTTATGCTGATGTGTCTACTGATCGGTATGACGTAGATGATGCCAGGATATCCCCTATCAGATGTTAAGATGATTCTTTTTAGTGATTAAATTAATATGACTTTGATTAATGGGGGCAATCGATTTGGGAATGTACATAATAACTTTGATTGATACGTATTAATGGAATTTACGAGTCGATTTAGTTGAGGATAAGCTATGAGTTGATTCAGTTCACTTTTATTGTGAAATTATATTACTTTCCTAGAAGTGAGATAGACAATATTAAAGCGACATTTGTTGAGATAAAGTTGTCGAAGAAAAAAAAAGTATCGTAAAATGAGAAGACGTAAAATTTTCTTGATAATAATAAGAAGAGGTGATGAACATAGTGAAAATTATCGAGAGAGAAATATATACCTTACCTTTAGAGTATATATTTTTAATATATATATATATATATCATTAAGATTATCGACATTTGGATCGTCATGAAAATAATTTGGTACATCAATTATTATAGATTTTTTTAAAATTTTAATTTAGTGGTAATGTAATGGCTTATAACCCATATATGGTATGGTATGATTAGTTCGATTAATATTGATTATTTTTTTCATGTCCCCCATATGTATTCATTACATAGTTTGAGGTGAATGCCATCATAACCTATAAGGATGTCTTTTATATATATAATTGATTTTTTTAATATCTTAGTTAAATTTGATACCTAAATTGAGAAAGAATTGAATTGAGTTAGAAGGACTCGATGGAATATATTGCAATCAACTTCGATTTAAATATTTTAAAACAATCATTTTAATTAAATAAAATTAATTGGAATGGATAATAATAAATATGTTATGTTCGAGTAATATAGCTCAAAAAACCATAAGACAAATGAACATGGCCACCATTGATACGGAGAAGTGATATATATATATATATATATATATATATATATATATATATATATATATATATATATATATATAATCTAATGATACTTTGTACCTATTTGGCAAACAACATCAATCAAATTCCTTTCCTACTTGTTTGAGATGATGACTAAATCTCAATGTCAAGACAAATTGTTATCCCATAACTATAACCCTCCGTTAACACCTGATCATACAACTCATAGGCTCTCTTATTGTATTTTGGAATCTTCTGGACCCATTATCCACTTAGACCTCGAATAAGTCTTAATCTGATATTTCGATATAATTTTATACATTATCTACTACAATAAACGTAGAAGTGAACGTCGACTAAATCCGAATCTATTTTCTTTTATCTAGATTATTATTATTATTATTATTATTTGGATCATGTTATTCCAACAAGATTAATGATGTGAAAGATTGGGTGGATTGGTGCACTCTTTTAGTGGTGTGCAGTGACATCGATCGATGAACGTCCTTTGACCTTATCGCGCCAAGCTTTTCCAAGAATGCTGATTTGATTTGACACAGCCAATCTTTGTGATGTCGCGGTTGGGACGTCGAGAGCCGCAGATCATGCCATGATTGCTCGTTGGGTGCTTGAGATGTCGTGGTGGGTCTGGCGACATTGTCCGAAGTATCCATGCATGCATCATAAAGGACAGGACATGCCTCCTATCGTTGGCAACCGGACAGAGATGTGCCGTTCATCCATCAAACGTTGGAGGGGCCGCGACTTTCCTGCACGAATGTCAAAGCATTCGATGTTCCGACCGGATTCGACCGCGCCGCCGACTCGGGTTCGATAGGCCGGTCTCGGTGTCCGGTACGGCGCCCGGTTCGCGGAACCCACCCCGGATTCCAATCCGGCAGTCTCGACCGTCCCCCGAGACACGCACGCGGCCTTATCCGGTGACCGGACTCGCCTACCCACCCGGTTCTCTGCACCGCCGTGCCCCTTTGCACCGGCTCGGCCGGTCACCCGTCGGGATTCAAACTCGGGAGTCCCCAAACCCATTCCCTACCCCGAAAACTAATAACTTCTTCTAACGGGACCCACGTGGGTCCCGTCATAAATACGCAATAACACGGGAGGGAAAGAATAGGCTATTGGCCGACCGTCCATTGCGATTTGGATCGAAATTTAAAGCGCGCTCCATTTCGACGCGCGTAGGAAAAACAACGGAGGCGAGGCGTCAAATGGATGTAATAAAAAAGGTGGCCCTCACGTGGGCGGTGTCTCGTTTGGGGGTGGGTTTTGTGGGGAGCGACCGAGACCTCTCATAAATCGGCCGTGGTGGTGTGGTGTGGAGGCGGCGCCTAGTTTGTTCTCCGGATCACCACTTGCTCGCTCGCAGCGTCGGCCGTCGCCTCGTCCTGGTCCCGCTCCCCTGGTGGTTCAAGCATCGGGAGCGCATTGACGCCGGTTTCGATCGCTGCCTTCGCGATCTACTCTCTTCGGCTGACGGGATCCGTGAGCTCTCTCAGATCTCTCTTGCGTCTTCTTCGAGTCTCTGCTGATTTATTCGACTCTTTTGGTGTTCTATATGAGAAATGAGGTCGTCGTCTTGGCGATCCAGTCAACTTGTGCGTACTTCGTTGGGGATTGGAGTGAGAAAAATACTGTTTTGGTCGTTTTCTTTGGATCATTTTAGCGAGTTGGTTTTGTAAACGCGATTTTGTTGAGTCTTCTGATGAATCTGTTGATTTTAGGTGTATTTCATGCCGGCCGCAGCATGTGTGGTGGTCCGGAGCGCATAAAGCCTTCATCGTCGTCGTCGCCGCCTCCATCCTCACGAGGAGAGCATCAACAACACGGTCCGGTCTTGGGAATGAATCATCTCACCGTCGAGATCGCTGACTCCTCGAGCCTCCTTGAACTCGCAGCCAACAACGATGCGGAAGCATTCAGGCGGTCCCTCGATCGTGACCCGTTGGCCGTGGACGAGGTCGGCCTCTGGTACGGCCGCAGGAAGGGCTCCAACCGCGTGGTGCTCGAGCACCGAACTCCCCTGATGGTGGCCGCCACGTACGGCAGCCTTGACGTCCTCCAGTTCATCCTCTCCCTGCCGTCTGTCGAGGTCAACCGTGCGTCCGCCCCAGACAACACCACCGCGCTCCACTGTGCTGCATCCGGGGGATCCTTTGATGCTGTTGATGCCGTGAAGGCACTCCTCGCGGCTGGTGCCGATCCTACGTTGGTCGATGTCAATGGGGACCGCCCGGCCGATGTGATTGTCGTGCCTCCCAAGTTGCCTGATGTGAAGACTGCCCTCGAACAGCTTCTTGGAAGGCGCAGTAATGCGTCGGCTGGTGGTGCCGATCACCATCATCTTCCCCTTGGTGTGATGACCGACTCGACGAGTTCTATTTCGCCACCGCGTTCTTTGTCCCCTGACGAGGACGGCACTCAATCGTCCAACTCGACTTCCTCTCCTCCGACGGCAAAGGACCCTGACCTTACCCCGGTGAGGGTGTCCGAGAAGAAAGAGTATCCGGTAGACCCGTCGCTTCCAGATATCAAGAACAGCATATATGCCACGGATGAGTTCCGCATGTTCTCCTTCAAGATCCGCCCGTGCTCTCGTGCTTATTCGCACGACTGGACGGAGTGTCCCTTCGTCCACCCTGGTGAGAACGCCCGGCGCCGTGACCCGAGGAAATACCACTACAGCTGCGTCCCGTGCCCTGACTTCCGGAAGGGGTCGTGTCGGAGGGGAGACATGTGTGAGTATGCACATGGGGTGTTCGAGTGCTGGCTTCACCCGGCGCAGTACCGCACGAGGCTCTGCAAGGATGGAACCAGTTGCTCCCGCCGGGTCTGTTTCTTTGCGCACACAAACGAGGAGCTCCGTCCGCTCTATGTGTCAACTGGCTCTGCTGTTCCTTCTCCACGTGCATCCTCTGCTGCAATAGAGATGGCAGCTGCGATGGGGCTCATGCCTGGCTCGCCATCATCGGTTTCTGCTGTTATGTCTCCCTTCACGCCACCCATGTCGCCGTCGGCCAATGGTATCGGACACTCCTCGTTGGCTTGGCCGCAGCCAAATATGCCCACCTTGAATCTTCCTGCAAGCAATCTCCAGGCAAGCAGGCTGCGGTCATCTCTCAGTGTGAGAGACATCCTGGCGGATGACCTCTCAGCAATATCCGAGTTTGATACCCAGCAGTTGTTGAATGACCTGTGCTACTCCCGTCTGAGTTCTTCGGCTGGGAATTGTACCATCCGAACCAATACACTGAATCCATCAAACCTTGATGATCTTTTTTCAGCAGAGGTCGCCATATCTCCAAGGTACAATTCTGACCAGGGGGCTGTGTTTTCTCCGTCACACAAGGCAGCTATGCTCAACCAGTTCCAGCAGCAGCAGCAGCAGAGCCTGCTCTCACCCATTAATACTAGTGTGTTCTCACCGAAGGCGGTGGATTCTCAGCAGCTACCTGCTCATTCATCGCTCTTACAGGCCTCTCTGAATACCTCTTCATCTGGTGTCATGTCTCCACGAAGCATGGAGCCTGTCTCTCCAGTGAGTTCTCGTCTGGCTGTTCTTTCACAAAGGGAGAGGCAACAGCAGACACTCAGGAGCCTGAGCTCCCGTGATCTTGGTCCCATCTCATCTCCTGTTGTTGGCTCTCCTGTTAACTCATCATGGTCCAAGTGGGCATCCCCCTCCGGTACACCTGATTGGGCAGTGAATGGTGAAGAGCTGGGACGTCTTAGACGATCATCATCCTTTGAGTTACGAGGAAATGGGGACGAGCCTGATCTGTCATGGGTCCATTCACTAGTGAGGGAATCACCACCGGAGAAAGTGATCTCTGCTGCAATGGCTTCTGCAGGTCCTTCAAGCTTGTCTGCGGTTGGTGGTGAGAATTTAAATTCAAACGGTCAGATGAATGGGCATGATCAAGCTGCATTGCTTGGAGCATGGCTTGAGCACCAAGAAATTTTGGATGGGAAGCATTCAGTAATATTTAACAATAATATTTAATGACTCTTATTATACAATATTTTTTGGTTGGTTGGTGAAGAAGGAAAAGATGCAGAAAGGAGTGATTTCAGAGATTCATTTCTTCAAAAACCGATTTATTATAAACTTCATGGAGTTCAGTCAATTCATATATAGGGGTTGTATCAAGACCTACTCCAGGTAAACTGCTTTCCTATATTTTGAACTTTTAACTCTCTTTTTTCTTTTGGTTTACTTGTCTAAATCCCCAGTATATGTTTTATGGCAATGAAATTTAGTTTTTTCCCCCACACACCCCGCCCCACCTCCCCCCTCTCCCCTCTCCCCTCTTTTGCAATTATAATGTTCATCTTTGGTGGAACAGATAGTGGGTAATGGAGTGACAAGGCTAGTCGCTTTGAAGTTGCATCTTTTTGAGATTTGGCAGGTTTTATTTTGGTTGGAGAGGAAAGATGATCTAAAGGCATTTAGTGAAGTGCCCCACTCGAGGACCTATGTTATTGCAGTTGGTCTTGAGAATCAAGATTGGGAAAAGTTGGTGCATAATTTATCTGCTTGATGTAGCACTTGATTAAGCTTTATTTCTATTTAATCAAATACATTATTTTTTTTATAATTGATCCTAATTTTATGTGGATCATCCCTTGGTTATCTTCATCACATCCTTGGTTGTTTGTTAATGAGTTGTTGCTTTATGTGGTGTTCTTCTTATTGATCTACATGTACACATTCTTGATTTCTCTTTTGAAAAGATGCAGTCATGGTGGTGGGGCAAGCTATAGGAAATTCAGGAATAACTTAGTCATGAAGCATAATATTTTATGGATGTGTGCTGTTGCCATCTCTTATTCCTTACTGACTTTGTGGGATCCTAATGGAAGCTTATGATGGTGACTGCCTTTTGGATATGTTGTATGCAATCTCTCAAGCAAACAAAGAATGAACTTTTGTTTCGAATTATGGTTTATGATTTGGCAAATACTTTGATTTTCTAACTATATTTCGTAAATTGAACTTTACAATGTTCAGCAACACTTTCTTGTTCTTTTTATACTGAAGAGATTGGTTCTCAGCTTGCAGTAGTTTATGTTGGACGTGATTAGGGAACAATTCTGTAGTATGGTCTGAAAGATCAGGAAAGTTGTTGTCCATAATTTATATGCATTGCGATATATATCATATTGTTAAAGTTTATATGAATCATTCTGTCAATTTATGTTGCTCTTTACATGGTGGCCTTTAATTGGACATTCTTTCTACTTCTAGTGGAACCTTGGATGTAATGTCTCTCTGGATATGATAATTTGGAGAACTGGATTGTGACTAATAAACATTTGGTTGTGTTCCTTAATCATTCTAGGTCTCTACGAAGATGGTGATTTGTGATGGTTCAAGTCCTTTGTTTAATGCCCTGTAGTGAGTATGTATGGGTTTTGAGGCATCCTGTCCAAGGATGTGCAAGAAAAATCAACATCAATGTTTGGGAATTTATTATTTCTTTTGTGGTCTAGATGCCAATTCCATCTTGACGTAGAAATTAACTTGTGACACCTAACTGGGATGGTGAATATGGAATGTGTTGATAGATTATTGGATGTAGATGGTTGAGAGTTTGGCATTGGTAGGTGAACAAACAATTGTCCTAACCAGTGCTGCAACCTTGGGACAGCAGTGATCACTTTTTGAGTCTTTTGGTGGCAACCGTGGGTTATAGGCACCTCATTTGTGTGTACTTTTTTTGTGTCAAGGGACTTTGCATCTTCTCTTCAACCCTTGGCTGTTTGACATCATCAGAATTACCAGCGGAGGAACTCGACATATTATCTTGCTTAATGGGCCAAGTAGGTGGTGGGTTGAGCTCACTGGTGGAGCTTGGAGATCTTTGTGGAAGTTTGCTGATGAAGGCATCCAGGATTCAGTGGATGGGCACTGGGAGCCTTAACAATCTACAGAAGATGCCATAACCATGAAGGTTATGCAAAGAAATTGGACTTGGGAGATTATTATTAGGGAGCATTGGCTACATGTGAAAATTCTTAGAAAGGCTCATCCAACATATGGCCTACCTTATTAAGTGCATCCAGTTTCATGTCAGAGGTAGGTGACATATATATATGTTGCTTTTACTTTTGTTGGCCGTACAAAGGTGAATAGGAGATTGTTGCAGAGTGATTGGCTCTTTATTAATTTGTGATATGTGTTGGATGTTATGTATCTGTCCTTACCTTTTTCATTTCCTACCTCTTTAAAGTGGTCTGATGGGTTGGTGCTGTGTACTAATGCTGTGAGCAACTTTGGTGCATGCACCAAAAGCCTGGATGTGAGTTTGCTTGGAACAAGACTCTAGACATTAAATGGCACTTAAGGAGGAATTTGGACAGGTTATTTGCTTCCTTCCTTTTTTTTTTTTTTTGATGTCATTAAATTGATGGTCAACACATGTTAAATTGCGTTACTTTATATAAGCCCATGTTCAATTATTGGTCGTAAAGCATACAAAGAATGTGGCCGTCTGTTTTCTTCATATGTTGATGGTTGGAAGCATTAAAGCAAATAACTTCTCAAATTGAGGCTGAACTGATGTATGTGCTGCTGTCTTCTTTGTGATGTGACTTAAATCGAGGAAGTCCTGAAAGTAAATTAGAAACCGCTGTGGAGGGTAAAGTTTGAAGTGCAAATGACAGCTAAATGTCTTGAAAGTTCTGATAGTACTTCACCAAATCTCTCATGGTTTCCAGGATATACAACTTAAATTCCCATCTAGTTAGTAAATAATCATCATGTTGAATTTAAGTCAACAGGTTTTTTTTTCTTGATTTGAAGTCATTAGCATCAAGTCACAAATTTAGAGTTCACTCAAACCAATACGGCACAATGTTAACTGTGAGGTTGTTTATGGCATTTGCAACTGATGAGAGGACTCGTGGAAGATGTCCATCAATGGCCAAAACTAATATAAATCAAATTATTCTGTCTTCTTTAAATGCTAATATGGGTAATTTAGGCAAAAACAATGGTTTTTTTATTTTTCATTTATATGAAAAGAGTAAATATATATCAGGATTACAAAAGACCAATAACATCACCTCCAAATTTGCCAAAGGTCCAATAAATTGAAACGTCTTTTTTTTTTTTTTTTTTTGCCTCCATCAATCCCAACCACTTTACTTTAATGAATCATTACAGTTTATATATATATATATATATATGGGGATATATTCATGGTTTCTATTGCCTATTTTATCGTCAAAAAGGAACAATGTCATGTACATCAATTTTGATGTTTCAAATAAATAAATTCGACAATTATTCATAATTTGTCATCCACCAACGAACATAACATTCGTGCATTAAGTAGTGTTCCGTGAAATCATATCTCAAGATAATTAAACCAGAAAGAAAAAACACTTCCATATTTAAGAAGAGATTGGAAACACGTACTGGCAACAACAGCATAGAAAACAATCATGAGAACGTTAGAGAAAGAACTCTACGAAGCTATGTACGTAACACCGGAGGCGAACGACTACACCGCCCACATACATTAAGACGTGAACAGACATCGTCACTTCATGCTCTCTTCGTCTCCGCCGCCCGGCTTCTTGCGGCCTGCGCCGCCTCGCCCACCCTCCGCTTCGCATTCTCCATCTGCTCCGGCGCCTTCTGCACCATCCCTCTCGCTTGCTTCAGCAGGTACCCGATCGACGACAACCCGGTCAGCCCCAACGCGCCCGACGTCAGGAACCCTGCCACCGTCAGCGCCACCAGGATCGCCACCGGCACCAGCACCGGGCTGAAAAGCAGTAAGAGCGGCGTCAACAGGGCGAGCCCGATCACCGAACCGAGGAGCGTGAGCCCGGCGAGGGCGAGCAGGCCGCCACCTAGGGGAAGCAGTGTGGCTACCGCGAGGGCTTGGGAGGCCGAGGGCTCCTTCTCCGGCGGGAGGTCCCTCGATAGATGGAGGTGGAGCGAGCACGGACGTGGGGGTGGGGGGGGGTGGGGTAAGGGGAAAGCTCATAAAGGAGGAGAAGGGGTTGACACGTGTGGACAGGCTGACGCGTGGGGGAACGAAGCGGACGAGGTGAGGGCTTGCATGGGTCACAGTTTGACGCACACGTCTGTTGACATGCACAGAAATCAACTGCACTATTCAACAGCTTCGATCGATTTCAAGGGTCGAAGAACTAATTGTTTTGATGATTAATTAAGGAACGAGGTCATGCGACCCCCCCATTGATCGATCAAAGCTTTCAACAAGAATGCAGCTCTAATGATTTAGTTTGACGTGGGTGGCTGTCTCAGTTCAGATGACACCAATCTGGTTAGTCTGATCCGTGCTAGGAATTCATCCTGCCCAATGTCTTCATCTCCTCTTTCTCGTATTATCTAAAACCATTAGGTTTAGTTTTCTAAAACAAACAAACAAGAGAATATGTTTTCTGCATATAATTACTGGAAGCATATATATATATATATATATATATATATATATATATATATATATATATATATATATATATATATATATATATATATATATATATATATATATATATATATATATATATATATATATATATATATATATATATACCACTTTCGATTCCCTTAACCATGATGTGGAGATCCAAAATAGGGAGGACAGATAGAGGTTTGGATCTTAATTGTTAACTCTCTTAGCACTTGTGCACGCCATTATTGTAGTGTAGTGTAAAGCATGTTAAAGCAAAGCGTGCACCCCTTGACATCATTCAGTTTCCTCTTTTTGCCACAGGATGTAAATGCTTTTTCCTAATGGATGCTAATGTGTAGCAAGATTTAGATCCACCTTTACGGGAGGAATACAAATGAACTGTGCCTTTTTTGAGGTAGAAAGGCAAGTGATTCATAAATCTATGCACCAAATTGAGAGGCTCCTTGTGGATGCATAGGTAATTAAGACTGACTTGTCTTTTCAGAAGTGGGCTAGCTTTTTTTTACTGTAATTTGCTAAACGATTTGGAGAATTGAAGACTTAAAATAAAGAGCACAGTGATCTAAAGATAATTTTTTTTGTTCTTATTAGTGTATGTCCCCAAAAATCTTTACTCATGGTCAATCTAACATAATTCAAAGTTGTATGTGTAAGATTATCCGAGGTGTCTTCGATATAAAAAATAATAAGTTCTAAAGGTATCACTTGAATAAAAATTATGATTGAAAGAGACATTGATCCTTTTAAAGCTCAAATTAATATTTAAGTTATATAAGTATTGACATGAGTACTGTAAGTGAAGTCATCTTTCTCCATATTAAATATGAGCTTTTATACCTTAAAGAATATAAATATATAATTATTTTTTCCTCATAAATAGTACGAAAAAAAGTTAATAAATAATGAGAAAGTAGTTTTTCTTATCATAAATAATTAAAAAAAATAATCTTATCCTCTCTCGTTCGGTATAGAGTAACCATCAGTATATCTCCTACTATCATTGACTTATCAGCTCAGATCGAAAAATATTTATTTAATTATTTTATAAAATCAATGAGTTTTGTTTTCAATCTTCAACGTACTGTTGAAATTTGAGATCGGAATTGTTCTTAAAAGAGAATATATATATATATATATATATTTATGTTTAATCTCTCTGTTGTTCTCGAGGAACAGAGATGGATGACCAACAAGAAAAGGCACGGCTCCATCCCCCGAGGCGATCCCAATTGGTCACATCTCCCTCGCACACAGAGTTCCCAATCAAAGCACAATGGATGAGACTGCAGCCCGTCTCCCGTGGAGCAGCGGTGTCTTTTACAGTCAGACTGACTACCTTCACCCACTGCAAGTGTTTGTTTGTGCGAGGAAGACGAGCCCTAAGATTCAGCAACAGATGCTGCTGTATCCTTCGACAAGGCTGCCAACTCCAGTGACGCTGGCTTTAACCGCACATGTCCGTAAAAGGAGTTATCATTCATCCCATGTTCGTCTGCCTCCTCCATACTTGATCTTTAAGTCATCACACACCCGCTCTCTCCTCCCTTTAATACTTATGGCGTGCTCTTTAAACAATGTTCTCTGCCCATAATGACTCGTAGTGAAACCTAAACAACTAGAAAAGGATCATAAAAGGGATGTCGAGACATTCTTCGAGTCCTTCAAAGAGGAGAATGATCGTATTCTGAGAGACTGTGCATTCCTTTGCGGTCAACACTTGGTTGGCGCAGGGGTACACGACACTTACATGAGGTGAATGATGACTACTTATGTTGCTGGCACCAACTGATGCACCCTTCACCAATCCAACTGCATGCCTTCCCGCCGATAAAGCGACCTCTCCACTGCACGCATCCGCATACGCTTCCCATCCCACTGTTCTGCCTCCACCAGAAATGGCAAACCAGCACGTAGGAGAGGAGCAGGAAGCTCTTTTCCACTCCTCCCCATGCGCCCTTTACTACGTGCAGAGCCCTTCCGCTGCCTCCCACACCAACAGCCACCCGGCATCCGAGTCGGCCCTCCTCTCCCCCTTCACCCAGGAGAGCTTCCCCAACAACAGGAACCGCGACGAGGTGTCCCGCTTCACCCTCTCCCGCTACTCCTCCTCCCGCGGCTCCAACAACTCCTTCCTCCAGGAGAAGAAGGCCGGCTACGAGAGCCGCGTGAAGAAGGGGGAGCGTCAGCGCCTACGCATCGTCGGCGTGAATGACGGCGAGGAGGACGGGGAGGGCAGGCGAAGTGGCATGTGGAGGTTTGTTTCGCTCGACCCATCCTCCTCCTGCTGCTGTGTCGCGTTCCAGGTGACATGGAGGCTCATGTTCAGTGTGGGTTTCGCCTTTCTCGTGTTCTTCTTGGCCACGAAGCCCCCGCAACCCAACGTTTCTTTCAAGGTATTGGATCGATCTATACGCCTATGATGCAGTGCGGCTCAGTTTGGGTTTACATGGATCGTCGTCTTGCTTCAGATAGCATCAGTCGAACAATTCAGCCTCAGAGAAGGCCTGGACAACACAGGTGTCGTGACCAAGATCTTGACCTGCAACTGCTCCATGGAGATGGCGGTGGACAACTACTCGAAGGTCTTCGGCTTGCACGTCCGCCCCTCCGCCATGGAGATGGCCTTCGAGCACATGAAGTTTGCAAGCTCACTGGTAAGTTTGCCGCCTGCCATGCATCCCAGAAACCACGGGCGCTGACCTCTCTTCTTCCCTTCTCGCTGTCCACACTGCAGAGCGATGGATCATACATCGATACCGACTCTTCATCGGCACTGACTCTATACTTGGGCACCAAGAACAAGCCCATGTACGGGGCCGGGCGAAGCATGCAAGACATGCTCGAGTCCGGGCGAGGCCTGACACTGGTCGTTCGGGTCAGATCAAGATCGAGCTATCGGGTCATCGGCAACTTGGTTCGATCGAGTTATCGTCACGACGCGGAGTGTCAACTGGTCCTACGCGGCGCGTACGATGAGGGGGGTCACACCGTAATCTACAACAGCACCTGTTTCATCGCCACTGCTCATGCGTGATGATGACGATGATGAGATCATTTTTTGTGTGAAACGTTACGAAATTATGTTTATTCAGATGCAATACGCCTAATATAATTGTGAAACATGTTTATTCTCCCACACCTTTATAATTAAATGAACCAAAAATAGGCCAAAATTGTATACTGGCCCTAAGGATCTAATTCACCAAGTGAGTGCAAGGCTTTAAGAACCAGAATAGGTCAGCTGAGCTCCGTTTGTCAGCGTCAGCGGCAACAGATGAACTGCTGCTGTGTTCATCAGTTACTGGTGGTAACAATGCCTTCTTCTCCTCTCTGTTCTGCTCCGCCTCCTGAAGCATCGCCCCCACCTACTCAAGCATTTTTTTAGATGGAAGGAACGCAATCTAATAGATACTCGACGGAGAGGCTGTGATGGCATACCAGAGTTGCTGATTTAGAAGGTTTGCTGAGAGGAGATCTGCCATTGGCAGTGGCCTTTGGGTTCCTTGTACCGCGAGTTGACGGGGAAGGGAATCGCTGCGGCGTGGGAGGAGACGCTCTTACTTCCTTCACTGCTATCGGTTTCTCGATCTCAATCCTCACTGCCATTTTGCTGCTTTTCTTTGTTGATGATGCGTCATCTTTCCTGCAGACAATTTTACGACGTCAATTCTTTCTGAATCCGTGGAAAACCGAGTGTAGATTCTTATGTACGATTACTTTGGGGTCAGTGGCATTCGATCCTCTGCTTCTGAGTTGTGAACCATGTTGGCGACCTTCTTCTTGACCTGCTTCTTGGACTCTTCTTCAGCTGGAGGAGTCCTCCCGCGTCCGACCGCTATCTTCTTGAGCTCGTGGCAGAACTCGGAGATCTGGCTCAAGATGTCCTTCCGGGAGAACAGATTCCTGGCGGACAGTGTGCTCCTCAGCCGCGGTTGGGCCTTCCTCTGCTCCCGTTCCTGGCTCTCCTCCTCGGCCTTCTTCTGGGCGCTCGACTTGATCATCTCTTTCACGGTGTTCCGCGCCTTGGGAGCACCAAACGGGCGGCTGGGACGTGGCGGCGTCGAATGATTCGGGTTTTGGTTCTCAAAATCCTCCCTTATTTGTTTCGTCGCGGCAGATTTGGTCTTGAGGGGAGAGGCTTGGCGGAGCGGGGCCGCGATCCCTGCTCTTCTCTTCAGGTTGTTCTCGTTTCTGAAAGAGAAAGGGACGGAGGAGAGGAAGCCGCTGTCAATCCAACAGCATCTAAAGGAACCAGAAACAAAGAATCCACAGCCAATTCATTACCCACGAACGCTGTTCCTCTCGCTGAGAGGCAGTCTCTCCGAGCTCGACCGCATCAATTTCGCCTAGTTTCGTTCCAATCAACCAAGCAAATTTCAAGGAACAATCAGATCAAACTTCCAAAGAAAAAGGAAGAAAGAAGAATAGGAGGCTATGATTCGGACCTTGGGGCTCGGCGCTGCCGCAAGGTTGAAATCTTCGACGGTCTTCGGATGCTTACAATCTGGAAAGGAGGGAAGAAGGAAAGAAAGAGAGAGTTCAAGAATCGCAGGTTCTTGAGCGAGCGACGGAGAGGCGAAGTAGCAGGGGGCGTACCGGGTCGGCAGAACCAGGCGTCGTCGTCGACAGGGGATGCGTCGGGGCCGGTGAGATCGAGCCATTTGGGGGCGTCGATGTTCTCGTAGGCCTCGTCGCGCACGTACCTCGACTCGATGTTCTTCCAGTCGACGTCGGCGGGCTCCATCCCTCGCCGTTCCACGTGAGGAACAAAGGAAGAAACCGCTTCTACCAGATAGGAATGAATGGGGAAAGAGAAGCAGAGAATGGAAAGGAAAGCCACGGAACGAAGAACACCAGAGAGGGAGACCGGGGTTTCTCGAGGAGGGCTCTTGGTTGCGTCGGCAACCAAATCGATTCCATGGAACGTTACGCCCCCGTGTTAATTTTTCGACCGTTGGGGCATGGGTCCTGCCCTAGGTGTTATTGTGCTAATTATTTAGCGGCGCATCTGGGATCCTCTCGTCACCTCCCTTCATTGTTGATATAACTTGCATCACATGTAACATGTAATTGTTGGAAACTAGAAAATTAGGACCTTCATGCCGAAGAACAAGAATGCATATGAAAATTCCAGAGTTTGATTTGATTGCATAATAAGGTAAAGTGGTCAAAATTATTAACCTGCATCAGGCAAAGTCAAACACAATGAGCTTTTTACTTGGGAGAATAACAAGGCAAATAATTCATCATTCATTCATATGACAATCAGCTAAACCTGACCAAATGATTGTAACAATTTTTACCTGTTCGTAATCTACAACTGTGTTTGTGCTTCCTACCGTGCATCACAAATACTAAGTACAACTGTGGAATCAATCAAGTTTGCTGTCCCATATTTCTGACACTCAGATTGAAAAGAAAGGAAAACAAAGCAGTTTCTGCAGTAATTGGCTAGACACATCTTGGACGTAATATGCTAATCAGAAATCACTGGAGCTTTGGTTCCTCACATCGTACCTCGGCAAGGCAAATTGGGCATACCTACAAAATAAACAAAGAACTACTCAGCAATAGTACAGAAAAAAATTCAACAAAACCTTCATTGAATGATAAGAGTAGTTTCGGCTACCTTCTTGATACCAAGCCATCTTGTGACACAGGCGGAATGGTAGACATGCTTGCATGGAAGAGTTATTTGTCGATCCCCTCTCTTATATTCCTTTTGGCAAATGATGCATCTGGAACCAGAAAAATTGTAATTTTAAAAGGACGAAACCAGGATAGCAAAAATGTTTCAATTTTCATCATTGTATGACACAGATCGTGTATATACATCCACAAGACTGGTAGAAGTTCAAGTCATTGATGTGTTCACTAACAGAAGTCAAATGGCCAATGATCATTTTATGCAAATTGTCAGAAATTCTGTATTGTTCAGAAATTGCATACTCTAAACTGATAGAGCCCAACAGCATAATTTCGATGATGATCATGATGCTATTTATGCTGTGAAGGAAAGCAATATATATGCTTGATAGTCTGAGGCCCATGAGGACAAGGGCTTACCTCTCGCGTTGTGATTTCTTTCTAGAAAAGAAGCTACACTTGTACTTTGTGACAGGAAGTGAAGCAATACATTCTTGAGTAAGACCACGACTTTGTGTTCCAACTGTCTCACCCAACTCCAGTAATTCCTGTATGTAAAAGTAGAAGTCAATTTCAAATTTATATCCGTGGGTGACAAAAACGATTAATAGAGCATTAGTTTGTGGTTTAAGGATTCATCAGTCAAGTACCACACATTCATATTGACCATATTGATAGTGTCAACATACCATGCAGGTCCAGTCCAAGCATAGAATTCCATACCAACCAGTATTTGAAAATTGGAACCTTAGTGGTCATGCATTGCAAGAGTATATTTTGAATTTTTTGTTAGTCATTTTGAAAAGGCTATATATATAACATTTTTTTCTGCTGAAATCTGATAAATTTATTTCTTCAGAGTCAAATGACATTAGTTGAACTAAATATTCTTTAGTCTAAGATACAATTCACTTGTGTCATGCTTTCCTTTTTATTTTGTCTACTTATGTTCTTCAATAGTGAGTGACAACTGACTGATCTAATGTGGTAATATACTTTATGATTCTGTTTTCTGCTGATTTTTCCATCTATTATGTTTCTGTTTGTTACCAACAATACTCTTTCAATTAAAAAGTGCATTTTATAAAGAAATGAAGTTAATGTCTTTTGTTTTTTTTTTTTTTTCATGGAGTGCACAAAAGATGGTTATGCAATTGTCTTCACAATTCTTACTCTTTAGTTTCAAGTTTTTTCTTACTGGTTTGTGCCTAAAAGTTACTATATTGTGGAGTCATATCAGCATAATACTATTGTTAAAAATTCCCTTGGAAAATGGTTGACAAACATTTTCTTTTGTTATTCTGCTTCCATCTTAAGATGCCTATGCTTGATCATCAACTCTTCATGTCATACAAGAAACACTTTCCTTGCAAATAAAGAAAAAAATTATGAATTTGTTAATATGCCCAATTTTACTTCACCCATCTATGTTCCAAATAGCACACCTAAGACCATCCACAAGATGTTCATGTTAGAAGTATCTGATTTTGAAAAGATCGCTTTCTCACGATAAACACAACTTTTCCGACAAATAAATTGTGTTGATGTAATTGCAACATGGCACCAACAGGAGGCAGCAAGTAACAGCAATGACATGGAGTGCTTTGTGGGAAATAAGCTTTAATAAAAATATTTTCATATGTATAAAATTAACCAATTTGCTCCATATAAATTTATGAAATAATAAAATTTGCCATCAATTTATGTATTAAATATTTGCTATTGCTACTGGACCGCGCTGATGGTAGTTCCCATCCAGGTTTCTTTGTTCCACACAACCAACTTTTACCGGAGTCTAGACATAATTAAAATCTTCTTCATCCTTAAAAAAGAGTTTACCTAACAAAACCTTATGAAATCTCTAATGATGTGATTGCTGTCAATAGAACTTCTCACATATACAGATACTTCCTTTATGTTTTCTATTATTAGTACATTCAATTATACCAATGTATGGTATTGGGTGGAAGCTGACTAATCCCAATATCCTATAAAAGCACTGTCCTTCTGGTGTATGTTATGAATTTGATTATTTTGTGCATTTAATTTTTAATGAGAAACCAGAGCAATAAATTCCCCAGGGAAAATTTAAATAATAATAATCAGATGACATATCTGAATGAGCTTGTTATTATTTCACTGAATCCAGAATCAAGTATTTAACCAATCAAATTGAGCGTGAATGTCAAGATACCAGTTAACATCCTAACATGGTACATCAAAATCTATGATAAATAACAGACCTCGTACGTCATGTTATCAGGATCAACATTGTCTTGCCAAATGACCTGTATCCATGTAAAAGGAAGAATTAGCGATCTGAGATACACAATAACTAATAAGTGAAAAATTATTTCTTGCATAGATGACTCGGAAATCATATTTATTCTTGCTTATCAGTCCTATTAGAATTTCTGAAGTGTCTAATTCAGTTTATATTTAACATTGAATTTTCATATGTTTTTATTCTCGTATTATATGATATTTATTGACGAAACAAAGAAATTTCTACAATATTCTTTTTTTGTCACTCTAATCTCTCTTCCGAATTTTAATATATCTTCCAGTTCCCCTCTTCATCAATTCTTTTTTATTTCATGAATAAAATGAATCTAGACATATTAAAGGAGCTTCCAAAATAATTCGTCAAACCAAGTAGGAATTTCCTGCAACTAAGTATTTATATGACTATCAAAAGACTAAAATGAACTTCTCAATTTTATTACCAAAGGTCAAAGTACATGCAACTATCATGTTAATGATCAACAATCTGAACAGAATAGTGTCCCTAGACTGAATAAGAAATCCAATATGGAAAACCAAGCATGAAATGTTGCTAAAGCAGCACCGCAAGCATGGAAATAGAATAGGACATCTTTTTATTGGGAGATTAACACTTTGTTTTAATTTAAACTGCTTGATGTCACATCAAAGAATCTTGGAATCTGTTTATGATGTAAAAGAATGTGCACAAACGGCTATAGGAACAAAGAATTGGTTGCAAGTTTTAACCACAATACACATGGAAGAACTTCACACCTGAGAACCACTGGCATTCTGTTGCACTTGAATACCTGCATGAATATAAATAAAATTAATGTGTTGCCATCATAAACCACAAACTGAAAGTTAATTAGACAAATGACTTGAAAGCGATAATTGTATTATCTATGGAAACATACAAAGATTGTCGATTGACTACTATGAAAATAATGCATACTGTATTTAACAGAAGTTTCAAAATTCCCTTTGATTGGACTAATGGTTCTCTAGTTTCCTTTTGCATAACTTGAAATTATCAAATTATAATCATACATAAGGAAGAAAGTTTGCCGGAGATTTACATACAATTGTTGGATAGTTGTCTATGTGCTTAAATTTCCCCCATAAGAACATCAATGGAATGTACATGTAACAGAGAGTGATGCCTGATTGAGGTAATTTAATCTCCATTATCACACCTCAACAAGCAAACTATTATATCATTAAATCACAAAGCAGAAGATTTTTTCTTTGAAATAGAGGAACATATCCTGAACAAACAAATTATCTAGCAGTTAATCCAGAGGCACTAAACAAACAAATATATAGATATCTTCCAAACCAAGTGATTGTATATCATCCATGATTGATGTTTCAACAAAATTTCCAGTAGAACACTAGATACATATGGGAAACATGATGAACTGAAAAGTTACTTACATTCCTCAGTTCTAGGACTTCTATTTGCATGAGCAAATTCATTGCTTTGCTGGGTCTGCTGTGGCAAGCCTAAGTTGTTCAAAGCTGCAGGGTTGTCCCATGCTCTCCTTCCTCCATCCAATCTTTGTGTATAATCATAGATATCAAAATTGTGACCAAAATCATAATATGAATTAGTAGAAGATCCAGAGAATCCATATTTATATGGGTACATCGTTGACCAGTATGTGTTTCCCTGCAATATTAATCACACATATATTTACTCAAAATGACTCAAAGATGAATATATATTATAATGCAGAATTCAATTCTTCTTGGACACTAGCAAACATAAGTTCCTAAAAACACGCACAGAAAGGTGATAATATAGTAGTTGTCTTGTGTTTTCACTAGAAACCAATACTCCTGATTTGTTCTGAAAAAAAATATTAGAAAAAGTTCTCATCTTGCTTGGAAATCAAGTATAAAAAGACATTGCCTTGAAGGATGCAAATAGGAAAAGCACAAGTTCCTCATATTTTGTTAGGTACACTTGGGTAGAAGTCACATAAAATGCTTACTAGTGAATCTGAAAAATCGGCAGAAATACTTGCTGCTCGGTATTAAGGAACTTGATCATTACTTAATCAAACGGATTTGACTGATCATGATATCGGAAATATTAAAATGTCCATATTTTCAACAGTTAGCAGAAGCATGAGTAATATTCATGTTACAAGATACTGAAAATAAGTACACAACATTGTTCAAGCTACCTGGTCATGAATAGCTTCTGCAAGGACGGCATCAGCCTGAGCATAAGTGAGGCCTTCAAACAAATCCATCAAGCTTTCCGTAACAGTGTAAGGAAATCCAGTATTTATATAATGAACCTCCATCTGTCTGTTACCATCCATTTCTGTTAGAGCAAATCCTGCCAAGCGACAATCACCAAAATTAACCACAAAAATCTGAAAACAAAAAGAACTATGCAAAACAGGAACTAGCATAAAAAAGAATTGCTAAAGAAAGAAAGTACAATTAAAAGAAACTGCAGATATGAAAAAATAGCTAATGAAAAGAAATGCAGTCAAGACCAACTGCTTATTTAAATAGTATAATCAGGAAATAATAAAGTGTTCCTTTCTCGACAGGATTCAGAGTCGATCCAATTTGCCAGAAGATCGGGCAAAGGGCAAATCGTAACAGCGCATGCAAAGTTGCCCAACCTTGTCGCTTAATTCGTCAACATGGCAAGTGATACTCCAACCAAGACTGAGATGGATTTCACATTCCAAAGATGTGTTTAGACTAAAAAGAACAAAAAATGGGCATTGAGGTGAATTCGTTCGGTCAAATTGCTGAAATATGACAACTTTCCTCCGAGAGGCCCATTGTCCAGCTAAAATCTAACCTGTTGAAGTTGGTATCAACAATGACTCACCCACATTTGGCATCAAACTATAAACATCATCCCTCGTCAGAGATCAAGAAAAGCATGGATAAACGCGTGATCTAGCGGGTACCAGAGTATCCCGACATGATCTTTAAGAAAAGCACAAAGATCGCCGGAGTCCTGAACGGGAAACGAGCATCCGCACCTCATTCGAACGCGATCGAACAGGCTGCTTCGGCCTCCAGCGGAGGTCGAGGAACCGATCAACACCGGCGACAGGATCGTAGGTCGGGCGGCTGAAGCAACAATGGCGGTCGACTTAGGGAAAGATATGTTGCGGGTGGGGGACGAGAAAGAGAGAGAGAGAGGGTTGGCCGGTCGTTGCGTGTTCGTTCGCCCTCTTTATACACTCCCATCTCTCACTTCCCCTCTCCTCCTCGCTGCTTTTGTTTTCTTGCAACAAGCTTTCTTATTGTTGACGCTTTTTTACATATACACCCTTGCAAGTTTAGAAATACCATATATGTCCCTATAAATTTTAATATTCATTAAAAAATAATCTCAATCACTTCTAAAATTATCAAAAAAAAAAATTAATTATCATTTTTTTGTCATTAAATTACACAGAAAGCGTTGTCCCCAATTTGGTGGTTGTATCACTAAAACCGTAATAACCAAACTTAATTGACAGCAGCAACGACTATGAGGAGAAAACATCGGTTTCCCGGCACCTGAATTGATCCACACCCAAATCGGTGATGTGAGTCGTCCAGGGATGGGACCCACGCACGCTGGAGTCGCTGCCCGGCCTTGGACTCTTTTCCCTTGTTTTCGCCGAAAGGAGAGAGCAGTGGTGGGTGGGGGCACGCATACACCTCCCTTTGGCCGAGCGTGAAAGAGAGCGTTGAATCAGGAGACATAGTAACGTGACGTGATGCTCTTTTACCAGTAACTTTATGTTCTCTGTGGATCAGATCGATTGCTTGCTTGCTGTCGCCGATCCGCCGAAGCCACGTTAACGCAATGCCAAGGAGAAGGTGACAGTTTAATTAGTTGGATAACCATTGAGATCAATAGCTTTGCTTCACGTACGAGAGAGTGTGTGGTTGAGTGCCGGTCACCAAATCTTGCCCACCTCGCACCCGTAAAGTAAGCTTTAATGCCGGTCACGACTCCATTATATCCGTGGTTAGGAGAAAGCTTCAGTAGCTCGTAGAGAAGTACCGTTGTTGGTGGTTTGCTGGAGAAGCGGGGCAGCCTCCTCAACAAGCCAAGCAGCTTTCTTGGGTGGAGTGACAAAGAGAGATAAGGGGAATCCAATGGTTGCTGAAAGGATGCTGAGCTTAAAGCGTGTACACAAGTGATTAGTACGAGTCTTCCACCTACGAGGCCTTCGCTTGAGATTTAGGTGGTAGAATGATGATGTCTTGTGACCGGCATCCTCGTTCAATCATGCATGGGGGATTCTGGAATAAGATTGTACATGTCCAGCAAATACTAATAATGGATCATTGGACTGAATGCTTGGCTTCAATGCTTCCCAGCTCAGACTGGGCTCCTCCACCGCACCAAAACAGTGCATGCTTTGGGCATGGCTACCTAACCCTCTCGGCGTACCTCACCGCCTATACAAACCAAACCAGATCACCACCCCCCACCGCAACGCGTACAACCATGAGATCCCTTGTACCTCTGCTCTTTCTCCTCCTCTCCGCCGTCGTCTCTACCTCTTGTGCTCTCGCTTCCGCCCCGTCTTCCCGGAAGGCTCTCGGTGGCTGGACCCCCATCAAGAACACCAACGACGCCCACGTCCGCGAGATCGCCGAGTTCGCCGTCGCCGAGCACAACAAGCAGGCGAATGCCAGTCTCGCCTTGAGCAAGGTGGTGAAGGGCGAGACGCAGGTGGTGGCCGGGACGAACTACCGCCTGGTGCTGCAGGTGAAAGATGCAAGCGGCGCGCGGGTGAAGTACCAGGCGGTGGTGTGGGAGAAGCCATGGGAGAACTTCCGCCAGCTCACCTCTTTCAAGCTGGTCAAGAGCTAATTACTACATGCAGCGGCGTTTGTGTTCGTCATGGAAGCTTGCATCCTGTACCTTAACTGCGTCTTCTTCTTACTATTATCACGACAGTCTTATGCTTAAACGAGTCTTTTCGTGGGACCAATGTTGAATCTGAGAAGATCTGTTCATGGTTGTGGTCTGTGCGGAAGGGTAAGATCACGAGGGATGAGTTGTAGTCCGCTTCTGCATGATGGAGATCCGTGACAGGGCATGGCCAGCTCTCTGCAAAACGCATAAGTTCCATCGTATGCAGATGATGCTGGGCTTCATCTGAGCTTGCTTGTGGCTGGGACCTGTGAGCTGGAGGAAAGGGATGCCTGCCGTCTGCTTCTGTTCTACTTTGTTTGTAGAAGCTACCAGCTTTATCCAGTAACACTGATTTTTTGGATAATAGCCTAAGCTAAAAATATGTAAGAACAATACTAACGTAGGGATATATATATATATATATATATATAGATGCACACTCCGATATGTAGTCTTAGACCAAACATATTAACAATTGTTATGTTTTCTCTTTTCAGTCTTGTGGAGAATATGCTACAGTTAGTTATATCTTAATAACATGATTTTTATAGGTTTTATTAAACTTATTTGAAGTAACTTCATCATCCTTATCCTTATTGATCAAAAATCAATTTTTTTTTATTCTTCTGAGAGTGACGAGCTTTCTGTCATTTATCATTAAAACCAACTAAAATATTTTTTGTCAATTATTATGATGTAAGAAAAATTGTATCTTAAATATTTATCTTTAAAATACATTTTCATCAGATCTATGTAATAAGGAATGTCTAAAAGTATAACGAATTTATTATTTATATATTTTTTTTATTTTCAATTTAGATTATCTTTTTTATTTGTCCGATGTTTCTCTATCAATCATCAGTAAGAAAATGATTCATTTGAAGGTGTTAGATGCGTTAACTAATTTAATTGATAAAGATTTTGAAAGATTATCATAAGATCTTGAGTTCGAATCTCGTTTTAATTATAAATTGTTTGTGTAAAAAAAAAAATCATGATCGCTTTTGATTGTTCATCTCCTATTATCCTTTTATAGTGTAGTGTATCTTCCTTACATTTGGAACTCATCATATCCCAGTATATCTTTTTTTATGATTGTCCTAATTAGCGATATTAAGAATTAAAAACCACTGTTAGGACTAAACTCTTCCTGTCAGAAAATTACTTTAAAATGTTAAGGATTTGCATTGGTGAAGATCGAAGGATATTTTTAAATATAAATAATATTGTTTTGATTTTGATGAATTCATGCAGTAGAATAGTCTACAGTGATGCTGTTTCGAGAATGTCTAGGATCAGCATTTAAGATGTTATTATTTCTCACCAATAGTAATTAGATGATAAACTCCAACAAATTTTACTTAATCATTTTTTTGACATGACTCATATCAATTTTATTTATCATTTTTTATGTGACTAACATTGAGGCGATTCAATCCATTATCTAATGGTGCCCGTTTCCCGGAAATGGAGCCCAAGCTCGAGACTCACTTGCATCGGTCAAACTATGGGCGACACGTCGCACGTAGATAGAATTACCACCGAAGTCTCCGCCGGCATTTAGCGGCCGCATTTGGTCGGACTCGGCCGCGTCGAGTGGGCGCCTATGAAGTCGGTTCACGTGCATGCGGTGTCGCTGCTTTAAATGCGCCCACAAATGCCCACGTCTCCGCCCACAGGTACATCCATCGATCGCCATGGGATCCCTTCTTCCTCCTCTTCTCTGTTCGCTTCTGGTCTCCACCCTCTTCGCCACCTCCCACGCTCTGGATCCCCCTCGTAAGGGGCTCGACGGCGGATGGACGGCGATCGAGGACCTCAACGACCCCCACGTCCTCGAGATCGCCGAGTTCGCCGTCTCCGAGCACAACAAGCTGGAGAAGACCAACCTCACGCTGAGGAAGGTGGAGGGGGGCGAGAGCCAGGCGGTGGCCGGGACGAAATACCGGCTCGTGTTGGAGGTGAGGGATGGTAGCGGCGCGTCGGCGAGGTACGAGGCGGTGGTTTGGGAGAAGCGATGGGAGAGGTTCAAGCAGCTCGCGTCCTTCTACAAACTGGTGAGCGGCTGATCTGTGCATGAAGCTTTTTGCATCGCTATTTCCTTTATGTCGCTAATAGCTTCGAGTCAACGGATAAGGAGAAGTGCACCAATCTGATCTCACATCACACGCAGTCAAAAGTCAACACTCCTGAAACAAAAAGTCGAATCATCTCTGATTCCTTATATGATTTCGTTCGTCTATCCTGATTTGTTAGTCGACCTCTCTCGGCCTAATATGAACGTTTGTCTTCTCATCCTCGCCGCCCCCCCCCTTTGTCTCTTGTCACAAAGGTGATCGTCGGCGGCTGGACCCCGATCAAGAACATCAGCGACCCCGATGTCAGCGAGATTGCAGAGTTCGCCGTCGCGGAGCACAACCATGAGGCCGGGACCAATCTTACTCTGTGCAAGGTGGTTAAAGGCGAGACCCAGGTGGTGGCGGGGATCAACTACAAGCTGGTGCTCGAGGCCAAAGACGGCGGTGCCGGCGTGGTGTCAGAGTACGAGGCGGTGGTTTGGGAGAAGACATGGGAGCACTTCAGGAGGCTCACGTCCTTCAAGCTGCTCGAGGCCCACTGAGTTCACATGAGAAGGTTGCGTTATGTCGTCGCGCGCTTGTGCTGCTAATGCGACTAATAAGATCGATATGTCTCAAAAAAAAAAAAAAAACTCGCTGTAGTTGGAAGCGTTACCTCGATGCTTCGAGCATCTTCCTGAAGGGTTTCTTCCACCATATTGGCAATGGCTCTTCGACTTATATCCTCTCGACGTTTTGCAATGTTGAGGCGCTTAATGATCTTATTGCGGATTCTGCTTGGAATGTGTCTTTCAGGAAAACAACCATCCTCCCTCGTCTTCACTGTCAATTCTCTCCATAATCTGCAGATCCTCTCCTATCCTTGATGGAGTCTCTCACCAGCTAAGAAAGCGTGAACCTCATTCGTTATTCACCTCAACCGAACTATATGCTGGTGTTTTCCTTAACCCTCTGTCCACCATCAGTTTCTTAACCCCCACCATTTGATCCCACTTCCCATCGAAAGCATAGATATTTGAGAGAAGGTTATAGTATCCAGCATGCTCGGCCTCTTGTTTTAGTAGCATCCTTGCTGCCATCTCTCCCATGGCGATGTTGTGGTGGATTGCACAACCAGCAAGCAATGCACACCAAACACGAGGGTCGACAGGGCGTGGCATGCGTTCGATGAGCCTCGAGGCTTCTTCCAACTCTCCAGTTCGCCCGAGGAGATCAACCATGACACCGAAATGCTCTGAAGTAGGTGTGACCCCATAAACATGGTTCATGCTATCAAATATCCTTCTCCCTTCCTCAACCAAACCAGCATGGCTGCAGGCAGACAATATCGTCATGAACGTGACAGCACTGGGTGTAATCGATGACTGAATCATACGCTCAAACGTCGCAATTGCCTTCGTTCCAAGACCGTGCATTCCATATGCAGCCATCATAGAACTCCAGAGCACCACATCCTTCTCACTCACTGTTTCGAACACTTGGACGGCATCACCCAAGCTGCCGCACTTGGAGTACAGATCTACAAGCGCCGCCCCAACAAAGACCTTATTGTTGAAACCACCTTTGATCGTGTAGCAATGGAGACAAGCAGCTTGGCGTACGACTCCCAACAGCGAACTTGCTGTCAGGACCTTCACCATTGTGACGGCATCAGGATTAGGTCCATCCCATAACATGTCCTGGAACACTTTCAGTGCCTCATCGGCCATACCATGTTGGGCATAGCCACCTATGACAGCAGCCCACGAGACCACATCTTTCTTCGGCATCCCATAGAATATACCTATGGCTTCGGTATGACATGAACACTTCATGTACATGTCAATAAGAGCAGTGGAAACAGCCAACCCTGAGTCGTATCCTCTTTGAGTTGCAAACTCATGAACCTTTCTTCCTTCTCCAAGATCGAGAGCCAGCGTGCACGCTTGAAGCACACTAACCAAAGTGATGGAATTGGGTTCCACTCCTTCCTCAATCATCCTCTTGTAAACATCCAGAGCTTCCACGCCGTTCCCATTTTGAGCATAACAGGAAATCATACAACTCCATGTAATGACATCTCTCTGGGGCATCATGTCGAACAGCTTTCTCGTCAGTCTAAACTCGCCCAGCTTTGCGTACATGTTCAAGACGGAATTCGCCAGCGACAACGCATGTAGGAAGCCCATTCGAACCAAAAACCCATGGCAAGATTTCCCCAACCGAAGATCCCCCAGTTGCCCGATTGCAGAAACCACGCTAATCAGGGTGACAGGAACAGGAGCCACACATTCTCCCACCAGCATCCTGGAAAAGAACGAGACGGCCTCTTCAGCGTTGCCATTCTGCTGATATCCGGTGATCACTGAAGTCCGAAGCACGACGTCCGGATCAGGAAACCCGTCTAACACTGCGACAGCGTCGCCCATCTCCCCACACCTGGAATACATCTCCACAAGAGATGAACCGACGAACAAATCAGAGCAGGCCTGTTGCATCTTGACGACGAGGCCATGGATAGCTTGGCCATGCCGGTGTTCTGAAAGTCCGGCGCACGCTCTGAGTACAATAGACAACGTGAAGTTGTCGGGGCGGTCAGACAAGGACGTCACAGCGGTCATGCGGCGGAAGAGGTGGAGCGTCTGTGGCAACTGACGAGCGCGGAGGTGGGCTCGCAGCACGGCGTTGTATAGGAAAGTGTTTGGGTGAGGGATCTCGTCGAAAATCTTGCGGGCGTCTTGGACGTGACGGAGTTTCGAGTACGCAGATGCGAGACGGGTGGCGAAGAAGCAGTCTGCGGCGGCGAGAAGACCGGAGCGCAGGAGGAGGGAGTGGAGCTGAGCTATGGAGGTGGCATCAACGCAGGATGCAAAGAGCTTGGACAGGCTTTCCCTGCTTCTCATATGATTCTTTTACCGAAGCAGCCTTCACGAGGTACCCTCTCTCTCTCTCTCTCTCTCTCTCTCTCTCTCTCTCTATATATATATATATATATATATATATATATATATATATATATATATATATATATATATATATATATATATATATATATATATATATATATATATATATATATATATATATATATATATATACATATACATACATACATACATATATATATGTATATATATACATATATATATATATATGTATATATATACATATATATATATATATGTATATACATATATACATATATACATATGTATATATACATATATACATACATATACATATACATACATATATATGTATATACATACATATATATATGTATATATGTATATACATATATACATATATATATGTATATATATATATCCGCTATTTTCTCTAATGTGGTAGAGCACGTAATATATATTATATATAAATCGTCAGTAGATTGAGTATTCATAATATTATTATATTATTTTTTTCAAATGAGATAAAACTTAGATTAACTCAGTCTGGTACAACATACGCCTTATTATTCAGTAAAGACTTAGGATTAAATTTTATCTGATAGAATAATTAATTTATCAATTTTACTGAGCCTGAATTAATACGTTTAAAATTAAATTTTAAATAATAAATCTATCAGACATAAATAAATTTTAATTTTAATTTGGGACTAAATTGAAGTGTTATATTTTGAAAAAGCTTATAAAAATGTTAGCACTAAGCCAGGATGGTTGTTAAGAATTAATTCAACATTAATATCAATCTTAGTATATTGAATCTTCTCCTCAAGAATTGTTTTTACCCTAATTGCCAGAGCTCCTGGTTCTTTTTTTCCGGCAGCTCCTCATCCTAAGGTATCTACTATGTTAATATATAAATTTAACATCTAAATTATTGATATATGTTAAGCCAGGTTCTAGTTGTTTAACATATTGATGACGTTTAAGATGAATCGAGATCCATTTTCAAATTTGTCTTAGGTTTAAATGTTGAAAAATTGATAGATTCGACTCGAGAATTTACAAAAATGACATATTCAACAAGACTTTTAAGTCAATAAATATTTAATTAGGTGTTGAGTGCATCCCGCTAGAAATAAAAAGAATATACCTACGTGACCTTTTTATAGTGTGATAGAGGATCGTTGTGTGAATATCATGATAGATACTAAGAATGATTATACATATAATTTGATCATCAATGAGCCGTGTGATCATGTATCGGATTGGGGATTATAAAGTGATAATTTATTAAATTAGTTATGTGTCAATATTGAGTGATCAATCTTATTGAGTCAAATCAGCATCCTCATCAATGTTTATATTATTAATCTCATAAAATTAATCTCTGTGTTGACTAGACGAAAAAAAGATATTGATCAAATAATAATAATATAATAATCATAAGTCAAATAAAACTAATGTGCTAGGGATTACATACATATTATGTCTCCCATATCAATATAAAAATTATAAGTTTCAGTTCTCGACTAATAAATTTGACACACATATTGATTATTACAGTTTGTTGCAACCGTCATTCGAATGTATCAACTAAAACACTTACTACTAATAGAAAAATCATAATAAGATGATCAAATACCATCATCGTTATTTATCCTTTTTTAATATTAAAAAATTTATAAAATCGTACATGCAAATTCTGGCTTTCCAAGACGCGAGGGAACAATCCTACTTACTAATATAGTTTGCCATTGCCAATACACATTAAAAATATACTTATAGTCATAGATAGCAATGATTAACTTAATTTTTTTTCTTTCGATGAATGGTAATGGGGAAAAAAAAAAAAAGGTAAAGAAAGATCGGACAATCATTGATCATGTCTTCACGTTTAATTCACTACATATTATAATATGCCCATCAATGTCTCGTTGGAAGACTTGGAAACCAATGAAGCCCACCACAGCCGCAATAGCTCCATTTCTGTCTCCATCGGAATAAAATGGCACGTCATGCCATCATTACCTAAGAAAAGCACGGATATGAAAGCCCACGACTTCTCACTGCTTGCCTGTGAACGTACCACCCCACATCGTACTAAAATATGCCGCACTTAACCTCGGAATAGTTTAAGCTGATATCACAGCCAACCACGAACGATTAGTAGCTACCAATTCAGTCACTCATCACCATCGACAACTTCGTAGGTTCGCTCGTGAAGGAGATGTACGATTCATGAACTAAATAGCTTGGTGAAGGTATGATTAGGGAAGCGGGGGCATGTGCTTTAGTTAGGTGTATTGGATACATCCAATGAGACAAATCCCTTCATTGCAAGCAAACATACACCACCTACTCACATGAGCTCGTCTGATTTGCCGCGGCATGTCGATTCAATAATCATTCCATGCTTTTCTTAAACTCAAATTGCTCATATTTTAGATTCAATGCCTCGTAAGGCAATTCGATCATTCATTTACTGATTTTTATTTTTAGATTTACTAATGCTTCTTTTTTTCTTTACAAAAAAACATCCTTGTTGTTGTGGTGATAATAATAATAATAATAATAATAATAATAATAATATGCTGTCATGTTGTTATGAAGAAAAAATAATGTCACAAAATTAATTATTTTTTTAATTCTTTATCTTCATACGTAACAGAAATGAACTTTTACAATTTCATTAATAATGAAGGATATGTATGATGATTATTGTTTTAAATATTACAAATATAGCATGATTGGCTTTTAGAAATGTCAATGAATATGATATTCGTAAATGTCATCCTATCTATTTCGAGTTTGATATATATTCTTGGACAAATTTTTTTTTAAAAGTCCTTTTTTATTTTTTTTCAAAAACTGCTCCTCATTTTTAAAACTTTCAAATACTATCTTCTTTTTTCATAATACTTGGAATACCCCTTTTTTTTTCTTTCTTTTTCATATGGACCAATCTAAAGGATAATCCGATCTAATTACAGTATTTTTCATATTTTGTTATATTTTTTATAAAAACAAAAAAATATAATATATTCTAAAAACTATAACATAGTTTTTTAAATAAATTTTATAAAGTATTATGTTTACAATATTTTTATATTATATTTTCAACAATACTAAAAAAAATATTATAGCATAGTATTTTTGTTTTCAATAATACTATAAAAATATTATAATAAAATATAATGTTATGTATTTTTTGATATTATTAAAAATATTATAGTGCAGTGTAAAAAATACTGGACTGATTCACCTTATAGATCGGTTTATAATACATTATGTTTACAATATTTTTACATTATATTTTCAGTAATACTAAAAATATATTATGTTATAATATTGTTGAAAATATTACAAAGCGGTGTAAAAAAATACTGAACTGATTCACCCTATAGATCGGTCAATAAGAAAATGTCGAGAGAGAGAGAGAGAGAGAGAGAGAGAGAGAGAGATGAGTTGATAAGGATATTTTATGTATTAGATAAAAATAATATTATTTTAAAAATTTGGAATTGAGGGACCCTCATGGGAAAAATCTAAAAAGTGAATTTTTTTTAAGGAATTCATCTTATATTTTTCTTTCCATGCCATATTTTTTATAAATATGATATTAAATTACAAAAAGACTTCCTTATATGGATTAGAATATGAGATCTAATGAGGCGAAGACAAAATGGTGAGTCCTCGAGACCATTTAATTAGTAAAATAAATGAAAATCAAATTCATATATTATTAGTAATCATGAAAATGATGTATTAATGCATCTTCCCACAGCTACGGCTTACTGACACCACAAACTGTACCCACAGCTTTCGTACCCGACTTTCTACCTCATTTACTCTCCCCCTCAATGATTTATTAATCACAAGTTTTGATCACTAATCATTCGCTTCTGCAAGGAAAAACTCGGATCACGTGAATCTCTCATGCTCTTAACATGGGGAACGATCAGGGGGCATAACAGTCAATTCAACCGGCGCCCCGTTCGCCTGAATCGTGAGGGGCATCTCGAGATTTCAAGTCGTTGTTAAGGGTAGTTCTGTCAGTTCGAAATCCCTTTCAATTAACGAGGCCTTTCAAGTCAACCGCGTCGCAGTGCAATGTCGCTGACAGGCCATGAGTTTCCCAAATTGCCCCTGCCATCAGTACCTAAATCCCCCAACCTGTCCGCTCCCTTCGGTTTTCTCCGTCTTCCCCACAGTCACACTCCCCTACCACCTCGCTTCCGGTTGGATCCAGAAATGGAGGGGAATCCCGAGCCGGCGGCGGGAGATCTCGGCTGCGGAGCGGCCGAGGGCCGTCCTCCGGCGCCGGAGCTGCGATTCGAGGGATCCGGCGCTGGGAAGGAGGGGAGGCCGGATCCCGGGGCTTCTCCGCTCGCCGGAGCGAACGGGGCCAGGTACAAGTCGATGTCGCCGGCTCGGCTCCCGATCGCGCGGGCGCCGTGCCTCACGATACCCCCCGGGTTCAGTCCCTCGGCGCTGCTCGAATCTCCTGTCCTCCTCACCAACATGAAGGTGCGCGATCACTTCACATGCTCATTTTCTCTTTCTTCTCTATTTCTTGCTTTGCTTCATCGATCTTTTCTGCATTTATTGTTCGAATGTCGAGTATTTGTTGATGGTGTCTTTGCTTGGTGCGAAATGAAATCCCTTTGCCAGCGAATCTCCCAGGACGTGAGCTTCTGGTCGGCAAGGAGAAACCTTTCTTTTCCTTTTTGATATGGATTTTTTGTTTATTAAGTGTATATAGAAGAAAATTTCATGTCAATCAGGTAAATATTCGCCACTCATGGATGACTAGAGTAATACAGAGGAGTGACATCAGAATCTTTTCTTTTTAGGATGTCTTCGGTGTGTGCATTCGATGTCTTTATTGGCTTTGTCATGTGAGTTGATGTGCACCGTTAACTCGGTCTGTAGATAGTTCATGAAATCTACACCATGTTCTTCTTTATTTAAGCGGGTTGCTGCTTTTTAGCATTGGATTGATAAAGCAAAGTTGGTGGAATCGCATTATCTTTGGTCTCTAAATAGATTCTTATTCTCACTTCATTCCATTCTGTTTCCTTACCTTTATTCCCGTATATGTTTTGTGAAATCGTATTAAACGCATCCTTTGGTGTGAGTTCGATTGGGAACCTCTCCTACTCTTAAAAGCCTCCAGATCGTCCTTGTTCCGACGGACTTGTGGTTCCAAAATCCATCTTTTTGTGGGTTCTCAGCTGTTTCTGCTTTTTTGTGTGAGGTTTTCCATATATTCATTCTTGTTCATCTTTGAAACATCAAAATATATGTGCAACTCTTGAGAGAACTCTAGTTTAAAAAATTGATTGGATAGCGGTAATTCATGTACTTATTCTCATGGGGTTTTAGTGGGTAGAATCTGTTACAAATTGATTTTGTTTCATGTGGTCTTTACACTGTGTTGTGAGGGCGGATTCAAAAGGCTGATGGCATTTAAAGAGCATATATTACAAATTTGGTTAAGGAAGCCAGTAAAATGTCCATTCCTCTTATGCGTACTCTGTTGAGTAGCAATTTTCTTGCTTCAGTGTCAAATAATGGTATTGTCTACTTCATGGTGATTTATTGATGTAAATTTAGTTTTTTTTTTTTTCCTTGAGCAAAAGAAAGTATATGTCTAAAATTACATAAAAACATAGGTATTTGTAACTATTACATTTATAATTCTCAGAGCTTCCTTCAGCTGGCTTTAATCTGTATGCAATTCTTTATCCGTCTTAAATGCTGTGTTGACTGCCTTATATATGACAAAAAGCTCTAGGCTGCATTTCAATCTGAGTGTCCACGACCAGCACTATGGTATTACTGTCACTTCCATTCCTATATATCTTCCAAAAGCCTGTGTGTCTTTGTTTGCTTCAAATTCTTAAAACCCTAGAGAAGTAAAAACATTTGGTTCCTAGCATCTCAATCATGTTTCTTTGGCAAATAATTTTACTTTGTTTTATAGTAGTTTTGGAATAAAAGTCCATGCTATATCAAATCAAAGACAAGTTGTGACAGTCATCCTGATCATTCATCCCTCCATAACTTGGGTTGCTGGGACAGTCATCTATGCTGTTTGAGAAGCTTGTATCTTTTATATTTCTTGTAATAGATTAATATACTTACATCTCAACCGCAGAACTAGGAAGTCGAAATTGTTATTTATATTCTGATATTCTTTTTTTTGCAGGCTGAGCCTTCTCCAACTACCGGAACCTTCAATATGTGCTCTATCATGGATAAAACTGTTTGTATTAAAGTATCATCTTCTACAAGGGATACTTCAGATGTCACTGCATATGATGGAGGGAATTCTGGAGATTTTGAGTTCAAACCCCATGGCAGAGCATCTTATAATCCTGACTTATCCTCATTAAAACCTTCGGTAATTTCCATTCTTTTTTTGGGTAACTTAGATAAAGCATTAGTGTGCATTTTTCTTGAGAAAAAAACATCCCCTCTTTTTTCCTTGTGCTAATAACTTTCTGTGAAGTGTGATTTACTGTGTGAGAGAGATACCAATATGAACTTGTTTCACAAAGTCCACCGAGAAGATGAAAAGGCGTTGAGTGACAACCAAATTTCAGCTTATCTGTTGGTAATAAAATGACAGACAACAGATGGTCTGATCTGCTCAGCTTAATTAGACAGAAATACAGTGAGAATAAACAGGAGTTCAGGAACTCTTAAGAGTATGCAAATTAGAAGAATAAGATAGAAGAGAATAAGAGCCACATAGCATAGCAACTAGAAAAATGTTTTATTTTACCACAAAACACTGTTATGCATCCTCTATCGCACCAACTAAGCACCTTTCTTCAAGTAACTCACTACTAGAAAATAGGACTGCTGAAGTTTAAATGAGAAAGACAATTACACCTTTCTAAGTCTTTCATTGACTAGACCAATTAGTTATGTGCATCACTGTATAACACAACTATGTCGATTTAGTTTGGTAATACGCTAGACATGGCCAATCCATTTATTATTAGGTTAAAAATTAAACCCTCAACAAACGTTGTATTAGACATATACTGATAACCAGTCTGAGAATCCATATAATAAATGAATATAATATGGGAGTTAGGTACTTTAATTATGCAAAGAGTAGATTCATGAGAGGATATTTCATAACGATTGTTCTAGTTTAATATTTTTATTTTTTTCCAAGTAAATCACATGGCTTTGTCCAAGTACCTTGGATAATCTGGTTGGTTTTTGATCTATTAGAGGATTCTGGTCCATATTTCTCTTTTCTTTTGCTTTAAGGTCTCTATATGCCAATATTCACACACGCTCAAATTTTCAGATTCTTTTCCAAATAGCTTGATGGCCTTGATAATTACATTTTACTGTTTGAATCTGAAATTTAATGTTACACCTTGGAATGGATTGTAGATTTTGCAATATGATATGAAAAAAAGCATGACAGTGGCAAAGTGAATCAGATGCTCAGAATGCTTCTCCTTGCTATTTAAGTCAACTGTTAAGCTTTTTTGTGAATATATTAACAACGACAGGGGCACTTGAGAATTAGTGGTGGAACTCTGCAGCTATGTTCAGTTGTAAGAGCTCACAGTTTTGCTGCATGCATGCTGCAGTTGTACACATAATTGATGCAACTGACTAATTTCTGCTGCCTAATTTTACTGCATCATAATATGTCATAGACCAATGTTTTTTGACATTTTGGAGTTGCATTCTACTTTTCTTTCATCAAAAGGATATGCTATTTTCAATGCAAATTAACCAGACTCCATAAGTTGTAACGCTTGTTATATACCATGTTCTTTGTTGTAGGGATCTGCAGGCTTGATCCAAGAAGAGAACATGCCTTCTATGCAGATTCCAAGTCAATCTCAAGGTCAGTGCAGAGGTACCTCCAAAAATGAACTGACTCTGTTGGCTTCAGCTCCAAATTCAGTTACTGAAATGTCCAATTTGACAGCTAGCCTACCATCTGAAGCAGATTCTGGTGAGTTACAGCAGGCAAAAAGTTTAGAGCAAAGTACGCAGATGTTACAGTCAGATCCTAGTGAACCTACTCCGTCAAGTATACTTGAAAGATCTGCAGAAGATGGTTATAACTGGAGAAAATATGGGCAGAAGCATGTCAAAGGTAGTGAATATCCTCGGAGCTACTACAAATGCACACATCCTCATTGCCAAATGAAGAAGCAAATAGAACGTTCTCAAGATGGACAGATCACTGAAATCATCTATAAAGGTCAGCATGATCATCCTAAGCCCCAGCCTAATCGTCGCTCAGCAATAGGGGCAGTTCTCTCCAGCCAAGAAGAGGAAAAACCTGCCGAATTTTCTTCTTTGATGGGTGCTGAAGGTAGGGGATTTTCATGAGTGGATACTGTATCCTTTTCATCAATTTTTCACTTACTCTTCTCTCATCCTGGAGCATGAATTTCCAGAAAAATCAGCAAATGTGCCATTCCACATTACTCAACAGGTTGATCCTAATGGTACGACTGAGTTGTCTCCTGCCTTGGTCAGTGAAAATGATATTGAAATCGGTGGTGGGCAATCCAATGACTGCAATGAGGTTGTTGGAGATGGTGATCCGGAGTCAAAGCGCAGGTTGTCTCTCTTATTGTTAAAGTCCAAGGTTCACAAGTAAAAGACAATCACATGATCTAACTGCTTGATTTTTGCAATATCTCTAATCAGGAAGATGGAAAATACTAACATTGAATCTGCTTCAAGTGGCAAAATGAACCGCGAGCCACGTGTTGTAGTGCAAACTGTGAGTGAAGTTGATATCTTGGATGATGGGTATCGTTGGCGGAAATATGGGCAGAAAGTGGTTAAAGGAAATCCTAATCCAAGGTAATTTTCATCTTCTATGGTTAAATTATGTTTCATATTGATCGATGATTGTTTCTTGTCTTGCCTACACTTGTTCCATGTTGGTTGTGACCTTAGGGGAAAAAAGTTAAAATAGCTCCTGACCTTGTAGCAAATAGTTAAGGTATAAAAGAAAAAAGTATGGTGCACGTTCAAGAGGATCTTTGGAGACGGCTATGACTTGCACTTTTTAGAAGTTATTATATTTGTTTCCAAGGATGGTCACCATTCAACAACAGCTAAAGTTTCTAGAATTTAACAATCTTCTGACTGGAAAACTCTGTGGTATCATAGTATGTGCCAAGTTTCTTGTTTTCTTTTTCTTTATTACTTTTGTTCAATCTCCTTCTGATGTCCTTTTTATCTAGTCCCTGATGATTGCACATAAAACCGAGATTCCGATAGTTGTGGTGTAAAAATTTTATAAATCTAAAATTCCTCTTAACAGATAGACCTAAATTTTGCTATTTTACTTTATTGAGACATGCTTAGGATACCATGGTTGTGATCAAGGCTTCAGATACTAGTATTGATACCCTTACCAAAATCATTGGACTGATACAGTGTAGTATTTCCTGGTATATCAAAAAGAGATACTTAAGCGGTGCACCGATACCATGGCTTATTTATTTGTTGTTGATTTTGGCCTGCTTTACCAGGGAAAAAACACATCTTTAACTCTTCCTGATTGACTTGCAGGAGTTACTACAAGTGCACAAATTCTGGTTGCCCTGTTAGGAAGCATGTCGAGAGGGCATCACATGATCCAAAGGCGGTGATCACGACCTATGAAGGAAAGCACAATCATGATGTCCCTGCTTCAAAAACAATCAGCCATGAGGCATCGACATCAATGATCACAACCGGTGAAGGTTCTCTGAGTAACCACAGTAGAGCAGCTCTCGGTGGTATGACGAGGAATTGCGGCACCAGCACCAGAACCTTTCCCCACCCATTCACACAAATAGAGGAGAGTGACACGGTCAGTCTTGATCTTGGTGTTGGCATCATCCCCTGCCAAAGTAACATCACAAATGAGCAGCAGCAGCAGCCTTGGGAAATCGAACAGTTACAACACCATCAAGCACAATCCGTGGATTGTGGCAAGCTGATGATCCAAACGACCCCATTGTCTTCTCTCAGTGGAAGCTCACACACCAGAATATATGAGTCTGGCGAAGATGAGGGTGAGGGATTCACGTTTAAGGCAACTCCTATAGATCCTTCATCTAATTTGTACTACACGACTGCAGGAAATTTGGTAATGGGTCCATGAGATGTCTTCAAATGTTTGATGCCAAAATAAAGATTGGGTTGCCCTTCATCGATGAACTGTGTTTCACCAATCTTTCCTTTGTTTGCTCCATTCATTGGTGGCCACGTGACCTGTTTCTTCCAAGCTTAAGCTGTTTCTTTTGTTTTCGTATCGTGTGATCCATGATTAGATCTATCCTTCTTTGTCCTATTCGATTATTTGGGCTCGCAAGTCAAAACTCATCTTAGATTGCACACCCACTTCGTTGACTTTCTAACACTTAGCCATCGTTGTGTTATTGTCAAACCCGGAAGTCTTTGGTTGGCAGTCTCCCTCCAATTCTTCCATTTCGAATAAAGATTTCTCATCTTAGCCCACAACATTTCATATATTGCTTTTTGGTACTTCAACTTCAATTTTCTTGGCAGAAAACCCCCTTAATTTATTATATTTTCTCGTTGCCTTGACTTGCGTTCGCCATCTCCACCCCGTTCGTCGCGTCCTTCGTGTCCCTACTCGTTCCAAATAAGTCCTCCATGTCCTCGAGCGTCCGCCCCCTCGTCTCCGGCAAGCACGTGAAGAAGAACACCCACGCCAACGCTGCGATCCCGCCGTAGAGGAAGAAACTGCCGCCGATGGTGATGGCCTTGTATAGGGATATGAAAGTCATGGTGATCACGCCGCTGGTCACCCGGTTGACGGCCACCGCGATGCTCGCCCCCTGCGCCCGTAGCCTAAGGGGAAGGATCTCCGAGCTGTAGACCCAGGTGATCGGGCCCAGGCCGATCGAGAAGAAGGCGACGTAGGCCAGAATCGACGCGATGCACAGCCCGACCGCCCACGGGAGCTGCCCGTCCAGGTGGTGGTCGATGAGCGTGAGCCCGAGGCCGAGCCCGGCCAGTGACAGGATCATCCCCCCGGTGCTGCTAAGCAGCAGCGGCCGCCGCCCGATGCGGTCCAGCAAGAAGGTCGCCACCAGGATGAAGAGAGTCTTGGTGAAGCCGACCGCCACCGTGGTGCCGAGCAGCTTGTTCTTGTCGTGGATGCCGGCCTTCTCGAACACCCGGGGGCTGTAGAGCACCACCGAGTCGATGCCGGAGGCCTGCTGGAAGAAGTGGATCCCGACGGCGGTGAGCAGCACCCGCCGGACCGCCGGCGTCGGTCTGAGCAGCAGCTCCCTCCACACTCTCCCCCCCTGGTTCTTGGGCGCGGGCACGACGTCGTCGTTGCAGCCCTCGGGGATGCCGGCGGCGGCCTTGATGTCATCCAGGCGGAGCTGCGCCTCCTCCGGGGTGTCAGAGGTCATGTCGAGGACCCGCCTGGCGTCGCCGAGGCGGCCCTTCATGACGAGCCACCTCGGGGACTCCGGCATTGCGAGGACGCCGAGGGCGAGGAACACGGACGGGATGGCGCCGACGCCGAGCATGAGACGCCAGCCGAGGGACTCGCGAAGGCGGGCGAATCCGTAGTTGGAGACGTAGCCAAGAAGGATGCCGGAGTTGATGAAGACCTCAGGGAAGGAGGTGAGGAAGCCACGGGAGGAGGCCGGGGCGACCTCGGCGGTGTACACGGGGGCGATCATAAGGGCGTAACCGACGCCGATGCCGGCGACGAAGCGGCCGACCATGAGGAAGGCATAGTTAACGGCGAAGCCCATGAGAAGGGCACCCACGAAGAAGATGCCGGAGGCAAAGACGATGGTGTAGCGTCGGCCGATCCAGTCGGAGGTGAAACCGGCGGCGTAGGAGCCGACGAGGGAGTAAAGGTTGAGGATCCCCAGGAGGATCTCCACCTGCGTGTCACTGATCTTGAGGTCATCCTTTATAAAGATTGCCGCTCCACTCATCACTCCAATATCTTTGCAAATAAGAAAAAAAATCACCACATCCTCATCAGGTCTTCAGATGGCCAAAATAGCTAAAAATTAACAATAGCATGTGTCCTTATAAATCAATCTTAAAATATATCAATCTTAATTTTAATCCACTTTTGATATTGATAAATCATCATATATTATCATCGATCTGACTTCCGATATTGATAAGTCATTATCTGTTATCATTGACACTAGCAAGTAAGCAATGAGAAAGATGAGACTAAATATACTTATCAATACTCTTAGTAGTGAGTCAAAGTTTTATCGACTCTTCTTTTAATGTCAACTCATAAATCATCAATTATTATTATCGGTGCATGAGTTCTCAGGGACCAAAAAAAAAAAAGAAAAGAAAGATAAACCAAAAATTTCTTGTAAAAGATAGAGGATGATGCCGAGGACTTATAATACCTTCATTCTCCTTACCTTACCGAGGGACTACATGTGCTTGTCGAATTTATAAGGTCTTGGTTAGACAGTAAGAAACAAAGCAGGGGTGAGTATAATTATTCTTACCATATCCCAAGAGAATGGACGTCATGGAGGCGAGCATGGCGCAGGCGAAGGCGAACCTCTTGCTCTTGCGCTTCGCCGGTGCGACCACCATTCCCCGGCGGGAGTGGTCAGGGACTTCAGCAGCCATGTCGGCTTCTTTCTCTCTCTATCTGACCTCTTTGCCCAAAGGTGTGGAGCCGTGGACGAATGGGAGCTCACAGAGAGGCCGAGTAGTGGCTACGGGCAGTGGAGAGGAGAGCGCGGGGAAGGGATTAAATAGGCGCGGGATCTCTCGTCACATCGCCATCTCCAGTGAACAGCAAATCTTCTCCTTTCCGAATGGGCTCAGATTGCGTGTATGAACGCCGCCGACTCGTTTGTCTTCTTATCTCGTATTTACTGTGGCAAGACTTCGAGAGTTGACCGCAGATGTCGACGTGTTATTATTATCAACAGTTCTTCTTCTTATTCGGAATCACAAACGTCTTCCGATTAATGAAATTACTGCTCTTCACTTATTGCTGGGTTGTAATGAGATCTGTGTGTTGGAAGACAAGTGGTTGGTGCTCTGTCTCGTCTTCGTAAACAATGGACTCTTATCACTTCATCGTTGGAATGCTTGTGCAGTTCTTCTTTGACTTGTGGACTGGTTAGCAACCAATGCTTTCTAATCATCAATTTAATGTACACTCATGTCACCAAATTTGTGGAAGCCTTAGGATTTGATGAGTTCATCAAATCAATTCACGAAAGGTTAAGAATTTGAAATCACGTCCTCATCGTTTATCATTTGTAATATATGTATAATCTATTATTTGATGATGGATGATGTCAATTAATCTTTGTTCGGGTGGGGTGCCTTCCAAGTCATGTTGAAGAGGAAGAAGCTTCGTAGATTCTCAACTAAGCAAGACACAAAGATTAGATGGCTGCTTGTGGTGGCCGCCCACTTGCTGATGGAGGTCTCCTGATTTCAAGCTTGTGGGAGAAAACCTGCCATGGCCTCCACAATTACACTAAACCATACAAATGAAATCGAACCCATATGGGCATGCAGTCGTACAGATATAATATGACAATTACGGATCAAAGAGGAACCCAAAAATTAAGATATGCTTGATTTATAAAGAAATGACTTTAGAATTTATGGGATGCATGACATGTTATCTATGAAGCAGACAATGAGAGGTCGAGTAAGCCAAACAAGTGTGCTGTCGACTAACATTGCATATCTTCCGAAGATTCTGAGACCATGACATGACATAGGAATCCATTCACACCATGGCTTGGCAGCCTCCAACTTTTCACTCATAACATTATTATTGTATCTACTACGTACCTGTACACATTGTGTACATCTAAATTTAGCATGGCTCCTCGATTCATACGTAGATGTATCTGTGCATGTCCAAATATTTGATCATTAGTATAATCACAGCTGAATTGGCACTATACGATTCGATTACGAGAAGAATTACGTTATGTCAATTTTTTTTCGATGAAGTAAATATCTATAAAAAATGAACATCATAGTGACCCATCATAAGTGACAATAATTGACGTGAGAACAATAAATATATATTAGAAAAGACATTGGGAATATATAGCAATTTTGAGCTACAGAAAGGAAAGAAAGAATTAAAAACGATCGAGAGAAAGAGTCTCCTTTTATAGCAAGAGAAGAGATTGTTGATCCGCGTTTATTCACCTATTGTGTTATTTTCTATTTTGATGATGATACAGATAAGTATACAACATAAATATTGATGATACCATAGTCTTTGGATTCTAATTAGGTTCATTTAAGTGCCATTTATATGTCATGTGGACATCAAATACAAATATAATAAGTTAGCGAGCCCCAAAGTGGATGCATCCAACATTGTCACGTAATTAATCCATGTGATAGATTCTCAACCGCATCTATCTATACACTCTCTCTCTCCCCCCCATATTTATCTATCCATATCTACTCCATCTAGACCTTTACAACAAAAAATAAACAAAAGTAAAGGGAAAGAAAGAAGGATAGCTAAGGCATCAATCACCAAATCCAAACCCCCACCCCCCTTCCTACTCGAATCATCAACAGTAGGTGTGTATATATATGTATGTATACACACTCACACCCACCTTTTGGTTGGGTGGGTGAAGAAGCGAGTCCATGCCGTGGTGGTGCTGCCATCTTTTTGGGAGGATGGGGCGTTGATCTCGTGCTGCAATGTTATCCTCCCCCTTCAAGCTTTTTGGCGAAGGCATGGCCGCACTGTCTCCGGTCAGCGGGGAAAGAAGGCATGCATGGATGTGGGGATCAACTCACCCCAGAACTTTTGGTTGATGGCTGATCGGAGTCAAAGAAGATGGGCCGCGAACAATTATTTCCTCCCCTTTCCATGTCATGCAGACGACCCTCAATCCACTGCTGGGAGACTTCTCTCACCTCGAGTCTTCTTCCTGATCACGGCGGCCACCTTCTCGTCTGCTGCTGCACGAGAAGAGAGGGTGATTATTCCAAGAAAGGAGCCACGGAACGATGACGTATTGGCTACTTAGTGGTAGATTGGGTTGGTGATCACATTAGTTTGGTGAAACGAGGATCTCTCTCTAAATGAGATCCCATCGTGTTGTGTCTTAGGGCACCTGATCTGAGATCAACCTTCGTACGTCCCATTCCGAGATCATGGAATTCTTCTTTGGTTCCAATTATTCATGTTATCTTGCAAGACATGTTAATAATATAGCTCTTATTTGTACCTTTACGTCGTGACCCTGGGGGGATACGTCCCATTCCGAGATCATGAAATTCTTCTTTGGTTTCAATTATTCATGTTATCTTGCAAGACATGTTAATAATATGGCTCTTATTTGTACCTTTACGTCGTGACCCTGGGGGGGGGGCCTGTTGGTCAGGCCGTCGGGGGTCCTTGGTCCGCCTCAGGATGTGATTCTTTGCTTAAGCTCCACGGACGCTTCCTCGCAGTACGTGTCGCCTGAAAACACGACCTGACCCCTCCGACAGTCAAGTTAGTCAGTTGTTTGAGGGGGTTTATTCTGTCCGCCGCTTTTCTCCGAACGCAGGAGTGTTATATAGGGAAGGTTACCACTTCCTACCATGCCTGTTCGCAGAGCGTAGGGTCGTACCTCTGATAGCATCTGAACTTGGATGGAACTATAGGAGCGACCTGATTTTTTCGGGATGGCGACGTGTCTCGATTGGCGTGCGACATTCCAAGTCCGGACGTTGTCGAGCCGGGCTGAGGCAGGCGACCACCTCAGCTCGAGGGTGGTTGGAGTACGGGGCATCATCCATACGTAGGCAACGCCAGTACATGTTCTATCATTCTTCCCCCCCGGAGGAAGCCATGCGTCGGCTCCTACTAGGGAGGATCCGAGGCGTGGCTTTCATCTTCGGTGGTCGAGGGCATGGGTTTATCCTCCGGTTGGTGTTGAGAAGGTTTTTCAGAGGATAACTGGTCGAATGACTTAGACAGCTGGGTATTGCCTCGGTGACCTGGGCAGCATGGGCCTGGAGAATGTGGCATGAGTGTTCCTTAGCCGAGGTAAGAGGTTCAGGTAGTCTGCGACCGAGGTACACCGCCGGCGGGCGCGAGGTGCGTGACTCGATGGCCGAGGTACATGGCTCGCAGCAGCAACACGAGGTGTAGGACTCGGGTAGTTTGCGATCGAGGTACACGGCTCGGGTGGGCAGGCTGCGCCGAGGTATAGGACTCGGGTAGTTTACGGCCGAGGTACACGGCTCGGGCGGGCAGGCCGCACCGAGGTGTAGGACACGGGCAGTTTGCGGCCGAGGTACATAGTTTGGGTGGGCAGGCTGCGTCGAGGTGTAGGACTCGGGCAGTCTGTAGCCGAGGTACATGGCTCGGGCGGGCAGGTAGCGCCGAGGTGTAGGACTTGGGCAGTCTGCAGTCGAGGTACATAGCTCGGGTGGGTAGGCCGAGCCGAGGTGTAGGACTCGGGTAGTCTGCGACCGAGGTACATGGCTCGGGCGGGCCGCGTCGAGGTGTAGGACTCGGGCAGTATACGGTCGAGGTACATGGCTCGGGCGGGTAGGCCGCATCGAGGTGTAGGACTCGGGCAGTCTGCGACCGAGGTACACGGCTCGGGCGGACAAGCCACGCCGAGGTGTAGGACACGGGTAGTCTGCTGTCGAGGTACACGGCTTAGGCGGGCAGGCCGCGCCGAGGTGTAGAACTCGGGTTTGCGGTCGAGGTACACGGCTCGAGCGGGCAGGCTGCGCCGAGGTGTAGGACTTGTGCAATCTGTGCCGAGGTGTAGGACTCGAGTAGTCTGTGGCCTAGGTACACGGCTCGGGCGGGCAGGCCATGCCGAGGTGTAGGACTCGGGTAGTCTGCGGTCGAGGTACACGACTCGGGCAAGCAGGTCACATCGAGATGTAGGATACGGGCAGTCTGCAGCCGAGGTACACGGCTCAGGCGGGCAGGTCGCGTCGAGGTGTAGGACTCGAGCAGTATACGGTTGAGCAGCGTCACTTGAGCTCACATTCCACCGAGTAGCTGCTTGGGGCAGTGACGAACTATAGGGCGATTCGTTGGACATGGATAGCCATGCAGGCCCTTGTCTGCGTGGGGTTCCAGGATATGCTCCCTGTGTCGAGTCGCAGGCTCTCGGGAGTCAAGATCGAGGAGCCCGCACTTTGGCATTCGTCCCGCGCGCCCCTGGGCTACCATGTTAGGCCTCATTTATGGCCGGGTGATGTTTGGTCTGCTTGATACGACGTGCTTTGTGGGTAAGCACGCCGATGGGGTGGGTTGTCACCCACTCACTGGGAGACGAGGGGTCGCCATCGACGGGATTTTCCCTATAGCGTGTAGTTGCTTCCCCGCATGCTTTTTGCTGGTGATCCGTCTAGTTATTCCTCCCAGGTTTTGCTGCTTCTTTTCTCAGTCATCCCCTCCGACCTCCATCATCATCTCCGATCGTGTCGGTCCCCCTTCTTTTCCTTTCGCAGGTTAGTGAGGATGACCTCCTCTTCCTCTTCCTCTTCATCTTCGTCCTCTTCTACTTCTTCCTCCAGTAGCGTCGAGGGGAAACCCTTACCGTCGAGCCACAACTCGCCGTATGACGAGAAGGCAGCACAGGCCCTCGAGGCCCTAATGTGTTGGCATGACCTCGACTCGACAGTGAGCGAGGAGTTGCTCGGTAGCATTCGGGTGCGTTATAGCATCCCGGATGACTACAAGCTTCTTGACCCTAAGCCCGGGCAACGAGCCTACGACTCGATCCCTCGGGGTTTTGCTTTGACTCTGGACGCCCTCGAGGCGGGATTGCATTTTCCCTTACACCCAGTCATCGTTTCTTGCATATCATTGTGGCGTATCTCCCCATCGCAGATGGTGCCGAACTCTTGGTACTATCTGGTGGCATTCTTGGGGGAGTGCCATAATGCCGGTATCACTCTGACCCGGTCCCTTTTTCTGTCTTGTTTCTGTCTCTCTAAGAGGTCAGGGGTATACTATCTATCGGCCCGGTCGAGCTTCAGGGTTAGCAAGGCCCCTTCCAACAACAAAGGATGGAAGGGGTGATTCTTTTACATATGCTACGTGCAGGGCTGGAGCTTCGGGCTCCGGTGGTCGGCACATATGATCAGCAACGTCGCCCCAGGTCTAACCGACGAAGAGTATAAAAACCTCGGGAGGTTGAAGGAGATCCTTCCTGCCTCTCGAGCCATACGGAATATGACCGATGAGTGGTTGGTCGAGGCGGGCCTTAGCCCAGCACCTCGAGGTATGACTGTAGCAGCTAATTTCAGGTCTTTGTGGCGTGTTGATGAATCCGTGTACTGACGAACCACTTGCTTTCCTTGCAAAGATGGTGAACCTTAGATCCGTGCGTGGGGGGAGGACCTCATCGGTCACATCTGCACACCCGATCACAGAGCCAGCGGCCGGCTCCAAGGAAGTGCCCGTCGAGGTCGAGGTCGAACGACCTCGAAAGAAGACTAAGGTCTGTGCCGCTAAAAGGCCAGAGGCGGTCGTGGCTTGAGCGAGCGGTGCTTCAGCAGCAGCTTCCCGAACCGTGTCGAGCCTTAGGCGAGGCGAGGCGGGCCCCAGCCGAGGGGAGGCAGGGAAGGCGCTGCGGGTGCCTTTTGTGTGTGATCTCTGTCATCTTCCTATCATACGCGCGCCAAGGACGAGCCCTTCCAGGCTCAGGTGATGGGTGACCTCCCAGAGGGTGAGGTGTCAAACCCACTAGTGGCTCGCTGGGGGAACTTCTCCCGCGGAGACCGGGTGTGGGCCGACGGTGATTCCGCGGCCTCATTCATTCGCGGAGGGATTCATCTCGACTTGGCTCGGGAACTATGCACCTCCTCCTCGGAGGTCCTACTTGGGAAGTCCGCCAAGTCGCTGCTGTGGGTAAGCATCTTTCCTTTGTCTTTTCAACATTACTGGGATGCTACAGTTCTAACTTTTCTTCTCGCAGAGCCAGCATTATGCCATGGCGTTGATGGACCGCGTGCGTGACGCCGGTCGAGTTATTAGCGGTATGTGTGACTGCAATGCTGAGCTCCGCAAACAGAACGAGGAGCTCCGGGCCGGAGCTGCCCCTGAGGCCATGGCTATGGCCGAGCAGCAGGCGACTGACCTAGAGGTGGAGGTGACACACCTCAAGTCAGAGCTTGAGGAGGCCGAGTGGCAGAAAGGAGAGCTCCAGAGGCATCTGAAGGGAGCCCGGGCCCAGGTCCACTCGGCGAAGAGTGAGTCGCTCGAGCTCTCCAAGAAATTGGAGACGGCAAGTGCCGAGGCGCACGAGGCCTCCGAGGCCCTGGCCGAGGAGATCCGCTAGAGGCCTAAGAAAGACAAGCAGGTGATTGAGGCCTACAAAAGATCCCAAGGCTTTCAACTCGGGCTGACCCGGTCGCGGCAGGTCACGTACGAGTACAGGTACCGGATCACGTTGGCCCGTTTCCGAGCTCGACACCCCGACCTCGAGGTTGAGGGGGACCCCTTCGCATCCTTACCCAAGGACGAAGGTGTGAATATGCCCAGGGAGATCCCTTTTGACAATAGCGTGGATGTTCCTGAGAAGTAGAGTTGTCACATTGTAATTTTTTTTCTAAGGGGTCGGTCGGGTGTCGATAGGCATTGTAGGCCGCGATCGTCCAGTCCTGTAACTGAATTTTTGTTAAATGAAAATCTTCCCTTCAGACTTCCATATCATCGCGTCTGATCTGCTCATATGAAAAACTTCTTTAAATTTAGTGCGTTCCACGTTCTCGGCAAGGGGCGGCCTGCCATTGTTGCGAGCCGGTACGTGTCGACTCGTACGATTTTGACTACCCGATAAGGCCCTTCCCAGTTGGGGACGAGCTTGCCGCGTACTTGGGTCGGGTCGCTCACCTCGGCTTTGCGTAGGACCAGATCGCCCAACTTGATCGATCAAGGGCATACCTTTCGGTTGTAGATCCTGGCCACAGCTCTCTTATGGGCGAGAGTCTTTAAGTGCACGTCAGCGCGTCGCTCCTTGAGCAAGTCGAGACTGGCTCGGAGTCGTTCGGATGAAATCTCCTCTCTGTAGTTCTCTGTCCGAGGAGTAGGGATGACCACCTCGGGTGGTAAAACAGCCTCGGTGCCGAACGCGAGGCTATAGGGGGACTCTCCAGGTGCTATCTTACGGGTGGTCCATAAGGACCACAAGATGCTCGGGAGCTCGTCCACCCACGTCGACTGGGCCGCGTACACTCTTCTCCTAAGTCCATCCAAAATGGCTCGGTTGGTTACCTCCTCCAGGTCATTCATCTGGGGGTGCGCTACTGAGCTGAACCTCAATTGTATTTTATAGCTCGTGCAAAATTCCTTGAACCAGGTGCTGGCGAACTGGGCATCATTGTCCATGATGATTATCTTGGGCAACCTGAACCGAGTCACTATATTTTTCCACACGAACTTCTCCACTTGATGTTCTGTGATTGTCGCCAGTGGTTCGGCCTCGACCCACTTAGTGAAGTACTCTACTCCGACGATGATGTATCTCCGCTGTCCTGAGGTCGGTGGAAAAGGTCCGAGGAGGTCCATTCCCCACTGCGCGAAGGGCCACGCGTAGTCGATGGGGGTGAGCGGGATCGTGGGCCATCGGGGCATCCGAGCGTGCCTCTGGCACGGGCCGCATCGTTGTACATAAGCCTTCACGTCTCGGCACATGATGGGCCAGTAGTACCCTTGGCGAAGGATCTTAAATGCCAAGGTTCGCCCACCGATGTGCTCACCGCAGATTCCCTCATGAACCTCGACTAGGACTGATCGAGCTTCTTCAGGGTCTAAGCACCGTAGGAGAGGACGAGAGAATGATCTCTTATAAAGCCGTCCGTTCATTTCGGCAGTACTAAGCCTGCGTGTTGTCATGCACTTAGCTAGAATTGCCTAAGTGGTGAGACACCCTTACGGCAAGCCACCGACTTAGCTGAAGTTGCCTAAGTCAAGAATCACCTTTGCGCCTGTTAGGGGAAAACAGATTTTACCGTGACCCCGGGGCCCACTGCGCGGGACGTCCGCAAACCGGGGGTCGTCTCGGTACGGTTCGGGCCTGTCGACGGCTCCTGCTCACGCCCGGGCGACCACTTCCGAAAGGCCACCGCGCGCTCCTCGGACGTCGGGGACGAGACCTGCTGCAAGGCGGGTCGGATGCTCCGCCCGACCCCTCCGACGCCCAAGTCAAAGTCGGATGGGAGTGAGTGAGTTGTTATGCAGAGAGAGAGAGAGAGAGAAAGAGAGCCTTTGTGCGCTGGCCCGTCGGCCGGCTATTCCCCAGAGTGAGTTGCGGGGGTGTCCGAGTCTACTCACCTCTCGGACTGTTTCTGCGTGGAGCGAGGGTTACGCCAAGGAAGTGCCGATTTCCTCCCCCGGCCTTACCTGTTCGGCTTATATAGGTCGGACGGAAGACCTGCTTCCGACTGACTGCGGGTGGCGTACGGGCCTGACCCCGCAGGTCGGTGCCGTGGTCAACTGGTGGGGTAGTTGGGGCGATGCTGAGGAGAAGCGACATCGGTCCAGTTGCTGTTGTTGGGGAGCGCAGGAGGGGCGATGACGTCATCCGGGGTACGGCCGAAGACCGGGTGTCTCGTCATACTTAAAATCCCTATCACTACCCCCCCCGCAAAAGCCACTCCTGCGGGATAGTTTGGAGGATGGTGCTCGGAAAAACCTGGTTGCCGACTGAGATCTCGGGCGGCAGTTCCACTGTGTTGTCGTAGTTGCCCGAATCCCTTTGCAGAATGCCGGGTCGAGGCGCCGCTCAAGGCCCGGAAAACCGATGATCGAGGAAGCTCGAGATCCTGTAGCCGAACTGCCGTTCGGGATAAAGGGGGTCGAGGAACCTCAAGACCCAGAAAGCCATAGTCACCGAACCGTCGTTCGGGATATTGTGCCGAGCCGCCGCTCAAGGCCTAGGATGCCGATGATCGAGCCGTCGCTCAAGATCATGTACCGAACTGCCGTTCGGGATAAATGCGGCCGAGGAGACGCCCGACTCCCGTTTGCCAAGCCGACGTTCGGTGATCAGAGGTTGAGACTTGCGAGTTGGCCAGTTGAACCAGTGTGTGTGAGCAGCCGCTCGAGGTAAGGGCCGGCAATGTCCAAGTCTCTGTTACCGACCCGTCGTTGGATACTAGGGGTCGAGGTCACGCACACGACCTGGAAAACCATGATAGCCGAACCACCGTTCGGGAGGTATGTGTGTGGCCGAGCTGCCGCTCAAGGCCCAAGAAACCAGAGTAGCCGAACTGTCATTCGGGATGTGTGTGTGGCCGAGCTGCCGCTCAGGGCCCAAGAAACCGGAGTAGCCGAACTGCCGTTCGGGATGTGAGGTCGAGGAGACGCCCGATTCCCATTGCCAAGCGGACGTCCGGAAGTCAGGGGTTGAGACGCGTCAGGTCCTCCCTGCTTACCGATCCGTCGTTTTAGTGCAAGGGTTCGAGGTCACGCACTCGACCTGAGAGACCATGATAGCCGAACTACCGTTCGGGATAAAGGGGGTCGAGGAGACGCCCGATACCCATTGCCAAGAGGACGTCCGGAAGTCAGGGGTTGAGACACGAGTCCTCCTGCCACGACCCGTCGTTTTAGTGCAAAGGGTCGAGTCACGCACTTTCGACCTGAGAGACCATGATAGCCGAACTACCGTTCGGGATAAAGGGGGTCGGGGAGACGCCCGATACCCATTGCCAAGCGGACGTCCGGAAGTCAGGGGTTGAGACACGTCAGGTCCTCCCTGCTTACCGACCCGTCGTTTTAGTGCAAAGGGTCGAGGTCACGCACCCGACCTGGGAGACCATGATAGCCGAACTGCCGCTCGGGATGAAGGGTGTGGCCGAGCCGCTCAAGGCTCATAATACCAGTGGTCGAGCTGCTGCTCCAGACCTAGAAAGCCAAAATAGCCGAATCGCCTTCGGGAGGTGTGTGTGGCCGAGCCGCCGCTCAAGGCTCAGAATACCAGTGGTCGAGCTGCTGCTCCAGACCTAGAAAGCCAAAATAGCCGAATCGCCTTCGGGAGGTGTGTGTGGCCGAGCCGCCGCTCAAGGCTCAGAATACCAGTGGTCGAGCCGCTCCAGACCTAGAAAACCGAACCGACGCTGTGCCGCTTCGAGAAACGGCTCGCGGTTGGGCGGTTGCTGGAATCGAGGAGTCGCTGGCGTGCTGGATAAGTTTCTTACCTGGGGGGGGTGTACACGTCAGCTCTTCATTAATATGATGCCGGCGCTTCGACTGCCCGATGTGATGCCATTGGGCGAGGTGGCGGTGCCATGCTGTCGCCTCCCTCGGGAGGCGAAAGGTCGAGGCCCCCCCCCCCTTTCTATAAATAGGGAGCTCCACGTTTTTTCCATCTCTCCATCAGCGGAGTATTCATCTATTCTCCTGCCCTCGCCTTCCTTCAAGTTTTCTCCTAGGCTCGGTGCCTTTTAACTTCTTCGGCCGACCTCTTCCATTATAGGTTAGTGTGCGATGGGTCTTCCTTCCTCCTCCTCTGCTTCTTCCTCCTCCTCCCCATCAGTTACAACCCGCGTCGCCGCTCTCCCATCGTCTCCTCCTTCCAGCCCTTCCTCGGATGTGGAAGCGGCGCGTGCGTTGGAGGCCTTAATGTGGCCGCACGACCAGGACTCCGTCTTGGATGAGCGTATGGTGGGGATACTCCGGCGGCGCTACAGCGTCCCGGAGGAGTTCCATCTCCTGGCCGCTGAAGCGGGACAGCGGGCTTTTGACCCGGTTCCCAAGGGCTTTGCCCTGACCGCCGATGCCCTAGAGGCCGGCCTGCGCCTTCCCCTACACCCAGTCATTGTAGCCTGCATCTCCCTGTGGCGCATTTCGCCTTCCCAGATAACCCCCAACTCTTGGCGGTATCTGGTGGTTTTCCTAGGGGAATGCCACTACGCAAACATTGCCCCGACCCGCAACCTTTTCCTCTCCTGCTTTCGCCTCTTCAAGGGGTCGGGGGGCTACTTCCTGGCCGCTCGACCAGGGTTTCGGGTTAGCGGCGCCCCCACCAATAACAAAGGGTGGAAGAGGCGCTTCTTTTTTGTCCAGTGCCAGGGGGACTGGGGTTTTGGGGTTCGGTGGGCGTCAAGGACCATCGACAATACTGCTCGGTGAGTGCCGAGAGCGTGCTCACCTCGAGCGGTGAGGTAATCCTCCCTTCCTCGCAAGCCATCCGCAACATGTCGGGCGTGGGTAGTGGAGGCGGATTAAGTCCGCGCCCTCGGGAGTAGGCCGTCGTTGTTTTGCCTTTCTTTTGGATTGCTGCCATACTCTATTTTTCGACATATGCATTTGCTCTTTGCAGGGATGGTGAACCTGCGGTCCTTCCACGACTCGGGTGCTCGGAGGGGACCATCTCCGCGCTCTCCGGCGGTAACTAGGCGGGCGGGGGATGGCTCCCCGCGCACCGTTGAGAGCGCCCGAGAAGAGGCGAGGTGCAAGGACGTGGTGGACCTGGAGACGCCAGCGCCTGTGCCGGCCGGGGCGTCAGAGCGACCGGGGACCAGCCCTTCTGCCGAGAGAGCTGGTCCCAGCCAAGGGGCGACCGGGAAGGGCCCGCGTCCTCCCACCATGCAGGACCTGTGCCGGGTCACATCGGGGAAGGATGAGCCGTTCCTTTCCCGAATGATGGGGGAGGTCTCTTCGGGGCCGTGGAGCGACCCTCTCGTGGCCCGGTGGCACGGTCTGTCCCGGGGGGACAAGGTATGGGTCGGGGGAGAGCCCTCGGCCCGCTACCTCCGGGGGGCGCTCCATCCCGACATGGCTCGGGACCTATACACGCTCCCCTCGGAGGTGTTGCTCGCCAAGTCCGCTAAGTCGGTGTTGTGGGTAAGCACCGCTTTTGCTTACATCCTCTTGGCTTAGCTCTGTTCATGCCTTTAGGCGTCTTTTTCTTGTGCAGGTCTCCACTACTGCTGCTCTCCTCGGCCGGGTGCATGACTCGGCCGGGTGGTGCATGGCACAGGTGGCGCAACTTGGAGTTGCGCGCCCAGCTCGAGGAGGCCAGGCGGGTCGGGACCGAGGCGGTTCTTCTGCCGAGCAGCGGCGCGGAGATGGCGCGAAGTGGCGCGTCGACCGCCGAGCTCGAGGCCGCCTCGGCGGCCCGAGGCCGCTGCAGAAGCTCCTCCGATCGGGAAGTTGGAGAACCGTCTTCGGAAGGAAGAGGCCTCGGGGTTGGCTGCCAAGCTGGCCTCGAGGGAGGCCGAGCTGCAGGCGGCCAGGGAAGCCCTTGCCGCCGCGGAGGGGAGTCGGCCAGAGAAGGACCGGGAGGCGGTCGACGCCTACAAGAAATCGGAGGGCTTCCTCCTCGGCACAGGCCGGACGGGCGTGTATCGTCTGTCACGGGTACAAAGTTGCCACTGGCCCGGTTCGAGCATGTCCTCCGGGCTCGACGGTCGAGAGAATCCTTCGCTTCATGCCACGAAGATCGAAGTCGACATGCCCGAGGTTCCTTCGACGACGACCTTCTGAAGTCGCGGCACGAAGACCTCTTTTGTATTTTTGGGGGCTTCCTTCCTTCTTTTGTAACACTTCTTCCCGATTGAGGCCCATTTTGTAATCCCAATATTTTGGCAATACAAACTTGCTTTCTTAATACTGATCTTGACTTCTTTCTAATGGTTTGAGTGCTGGTATTGACTTATACCTTTGTCCTTAGGCAAAATAGTGCGTAAGGTTGTGGTCGTCCCAAGTCCACGGGAACTGCTGCCCAGTCATAGTCGCGAGCGGAGGCGTTCGGTGGACTACTTGGATTACTCGGTGAGGCCTTCCCACTTGGGTGCAAGCTTGCCCCTTGAGTGGCGGGTCGCTTACTTCCGCCTTGCGGAGGACTAAGTCGCCCACCCCGAGGGGTCGAGGGCGCACCCTCTTGTTGTAACTCCTGGCCACACTTCTGTTGTACGCCAGTATTTTTACATGTGCGTTGGCCCGGCGTTCCTCTAGCAGGTCTAGGCCAGCCCGAACTCCCTGGGCCGAGGTGGACTCCTCGTAGTTCTCCACCCGGAATGTTGGGATGACCAATTCGGCAGGTAGGACTGCTTCCACGCCGAATGCCAGGCTGTATGGGGACTCGCCCGAAGCCGTCTTCGGGGTGGTCCGCAGAGACCATAGGATGTTCGGGAGTTCGTCGACCCGGCTCGTCGGGCTTCGAGTCCTTTCTAAGTCCATCCGGTATAGATCGGTTGGTCACTTGGCGAGCCCGTTGGTGCAGGGTGGGCCACCGAGCTAAACCTCGGTGGATGTGATAAGTTGCGCAGAACTCCGAAAACCGAGTCTTTGGCGAGCGGGTCCCGTTATCCGTGATGATAACATTGGGCGGGACGAATCGGGTCACAATGTTCTTCCATCTGCTATTCGACCCGTTCGGCTGTGATGGTTGCGAGGGCTCGGCTTCCACCCACTTAGTGAAATAGTCTATCCCCACGATGATGTGCCTCCGTGGCGGGCGGGAGCGGCTAAGAGGTCCATTCCCCATTGAGCGAAGGGCGGCGCAATCCATGGGCGGCGGGACGCGAGGAGCTGCGGCGCGAACTGGCGGCGGCAAGTGTCGCACCGGCCTCGCGAAAGCCTTGGCGTCTCGGTGCGGCGTAGGCGATGTAATAGCCACTGGCGCAATATTTTGAAGGCGAGTTCGGCGCCCATATGCTCCCCACAAATCCCGTGGACCTCGGCGAGAATCACTCCGCCTCATCGGGATCTAAGCATCGTAGTAGGGGTGGGAAAAGCGACCTTTTGTAGAGTCGGTCGCCCGATTTCGCGATACCACGCTGAGTTCGGCGGCGCCGCGCGCTTGACCTCATCCATTGGCGGGATCCTCGCGTTGTACCTCGGTACTTCCTGAATCCACGTTGGTGGGGTGGTCGGGACCGGGATTCCGATCTCCATGGCGGCCACCGATCGGTGTGTCGGCTCCTCGACCTCGGGATGTTCCTGCGGATCGGCTCGAGGCCGGTTCGCGGTGATCGCGCTCGTTGCGGGACCTAGGCACCTGGGCGAGTGAAGCGGCGGAAGTTAGAGGTTTGGGCTTTTACCTCGGTTAGGTATCTGGACATGGTCGGGTCCCGCGCCCGATACTCTCCACCAACTTGCTCGGCGACAAGTTGGGAATCCGTGAGAATGTGGATTGCTCCTAGTTGCATCTCGGCCGCCAAACGGAGGCCCGCCAACAGCGCCTCGTATTCGGCCTCGTTGTTTGTGGCCGCGAAGCCGAAGCGGAGGGAACGCTCGAAAGCGTGTCCGTCGGGATCCTCCAGAATGAGTCCGGCGCCGGCTCCCCTGGAGGTGGATGACCCATCCACGTGCAGTATCCAGTCTCGGCGGATCTGCTCCACGCTTTCAGCTTCTGGTGGTGTTAGCTCCGAGATGAAGTCGGCCAAGGCCTGGGCCTTGATGGCTGTTCTCGGCTTGTAGCAGAGGTCGAACTCGGATAGCTCCACCGACCACTTTAGAGGCGCCCTGCTCGTCAAACTTAGAAAGAACTTGGCGCGGGGTTGGTCGTCGATACCTCAATCGTGTGGGCTTGGAAGTAGGGCGTAGCTTCCGAGCCGCTAGAGCAGTGCGATGCCGACCTTTCAATGGGGATAAGCTGCTCCGGCCCACGCAGCACGTGGCGATGTAGTAAATCGGGTGTTGCGCCGGGGCTTCTTTCACCACAGAGCTCATGCATCTTTGAGATGCCGCCCGGATAAAGTAAGTTTTTTAGGCGGATCGAGGTAAGTCGGGTAGCTCGGATAAGTCTTTGCCGAGCGTGAGGCTCCCTCGCACTCTGCCGTCCATTGGAAGTTCTTGGTCTTTGAGGACTCGGAAGAAAGGAGGCACTTATCTCCGGCCAAGGATAGGAAGGCAGAGCCGCTATCCTCCCGTTAAGGCACTGCAGCTCCTTTCTGTGGAGACCTCATGTCGGTGAGCTCGGATCTTCTTCGGGGTTGGCATCAATTCCTCTCTCATGTATGATGAACCCGAGGAACCTGCCCGATGTCACGCCAAAGGCACTTGGCGGGTTGGCGCATCCCATACCTTCTCAGTGTGGCGAAGGTTTCCCGCAAGTCGTCAAGGTGGGCAGCCCCTGTGCGACTTTTCACGATCATGTCGTCCACGTAGACCTCCATATTTCGCCCTATTTGTCGGGTGAATACCTTGTTCACCATCCTTTGGTAGGTGGCGCCTGCGTTCTTTAACCCGAAGGGCATAACTTTGTAGAAGTAGGCTCCTTGGGGTGTGTGGAAGGCTGTGTGTTGCCGATCCTCGGGGGCCATCCGGATCTGGTTGTAACCGGAGTAGGCGTCCATGAAGGAGAAGCGGGCATACCCCGCGGTTGAGTCGACCAGTTGGTCGATCCTAGGTAAAGGGAAGCAATCCTTCGGCGAGGCCCGATTTAGATCGGTGTAGTCAACACATCCTCCGGCTTCCATTAGGCTTCTTGGCGAGGACTACATTGGGCGGCCAGCGAGTGCAGAACCTCCTCAATGAAGTCGGGCGCCAAGAGCCTATCGACTTCCTTACGGACAGCTTGTTGGCGCTCGAGGAGGCCCGAGGCCGAGGTCTGTCTCCGCCGGCGGCGGTCGAGAAATGTGTAAGCGGTGTTGGGCGACCTCGGTCGATTCGGGAGGTCGGTATCGGCGAACATCGGCGCTTTCTGGAGGAGGCTGATGAGCTGCGCCGCTCTTGATCACCCAGTCGAGCCAATCCCGGTATCCGATCGGGGCGGTCATCTTGTAGCGGAATGTTAAGCGGGTTTGTTGGCTCGGGATGCTCGGTCGGTGCATCGCGTGGGTCCTCGGCGGTTCGGCCTTTTCCTCTTGCCCGGGAGGTCGCCGTCAAGTAGCACCTTCTGGACTCACGAGGATCTCCCGCACCTCCCGACTCCGGCTGGTAGGGAACCGGTGTCCGGTGGTATGTGACAGCGGCCCTTAGCACATTGAGGTGGGTCGGCCCAAGATGGCGTTGTATCTTTGTAGGGAGGTCGACCACCAAGAAAGTAACCAGCAGCGTCTTGGCCTTGAGGATCGCCGAGGGTCAATGGTAGGTTCTGACACCCAGCGGCGAGATTAGTCGCGCCGTGAAGCTGTGGCGCCGAGTGCAAAGGCTTGAGGCTTCCTTCGGCAGCCCTAACTTCAGGAAAGGCCTCGAAGTAGAGGATATCGGCCGAGCTGCCAGTGTCGACCATGATCCGTCGAACCTGTGCGTTGGCAATTCGGGCCGACACCACCAGCGCATCGTCATGCTCCGTTGCCCCCATATCCACGAGGAATGTGATCTCGGCTCGGAGGAGGGTAATGTCGCGATCGCAGCGGCTCGGCGTAAGCCCTTGCCGACCAGCGCTATGTCCTCCAGCGGGTCCCGGTGATTACGTCGATATGTTGCTCGGCCAAGGGCCTTGAGTGCGAGGATGGTGCCGCGGTCTGGAGGTATTGATCGAGGTGACCTCTTGGATCAGCTCTTCAATTTGCGCTTGACTCATAGCATTGCTCCGTGTCATGTCCGTTTTGCCCGATGAAAGCGGCGATCACGAAGGCTGTCGGCCAGGTATCGCCCGGCCCTTCATCGTGGTGGCGGCAGGCATTCCCGCTCCTTGATTTGGAGGAATATTTGCGTCGAGAGCGCCTTCAAGGGAGGCGGTGGCTCGGCCGCGTATGGGTCGGGCGGCCCATGCGGCGCCCTTGGTGTGGGGACTCCGCTGGAGGTCGGTCGATCGGGAAGGAGTAGGATGCCC